>JAMKCH010037758.1:0-42021 GCA_023653785.1 Ophioderma brevispina | reverse complement strand
TACTTTAAAATTGATAGTTGGAACTATTCCAATTATTCTTCTCTTATATTCTTCGGAGTAATTTGCAAGATTCCTTTAAAATGTGAGTATTGTTGTCTTTTACAAATCCTGAAATATAAAACATTTCTACTTTTAACAGTGATTTGATTTTAAATAATAATTATTCTCATTAATTGAATTTGATAAAAAATCAATAGGGACCTTTCCATTTATCAGATAGGGGCGTTTTGCATAACCCTATCTTAAGTTCATTCATACCTCGCTGCACTGTGCAGTGCAGTGCCGAGATATCGATCATTCGGCATGCAGACTCAACGTAACCTGCTGCAGCTGCATAAATAAATTTACTCGGTTGCAGTACCGCAATTGCAGTACTGGACAGAGACCCATAATTCGAGCACGGCACTTACCCCCGTCAACGCACGTTGCAGTGTAGTATAGAACAACATTTACCGCTTTTTTTTATACACACGTTTTACCAAGGGAACTGTTTAAAAACCACCCTCTGAATTTGTGTATAAAGCACTCTAATGCTTATGATTTTGGTACCATTGGATAGCTACGCTCAGTCCTTCTCTTTCCATTGATAGCTAAACAAAGTACCAACATCCTAGTATGGCGTCAGACTGACGACTCAAATCTGTGAGTCGGCAATATTGTCCAATTTGCACACCACACACACACAGCAACACATGTATGACCAAACAAAACTCCAATTTTTGACCAAAATAAGGGAATATTTTTATGCATGCATTTTCGACCTAACATAACTTGTTATATAATATAGATTCTTAGAGTCTATGATGGCAGGAATGTTTTTTCAAAATATACCATAACATTTATTCTCAGGATGGCCACCAACCGACCCATCAACTTTGACTGCATCCCTAAGTCCCGTTGAAGGTGTACATTCTTTTTTTCTTTTTCCAATGACCTAAAAAAGATGCGAAAACAATGAATACTACTAGAATTTTTTTATTCTTACAAAACTTTAGCAATTTTTAGACGAGGGTGGCAAATTATAATACCTGGGAGCTTTCTGAAGTGTTTTACCCACTCTTGTAATGGAGATTGTATATTACACAAGAAAATCTAATTTTAATATCATCTTACTACTTAATCTATTTACAAGAGGAGGAAGGAGGTCACAGAGTTAACCATAAAAAATGTAAATAACTGTAATCCAATATTGCCAGTAAAAGGAGAGTAGTAAATGTCCTACATAAACCTAGCGACAACGGGAGTGAAGTATATCTAAGGAAAACGCTTAGAAAGAAAGATGGGCACTCCGCGCAGAGCTTGCTCGGCACGACAATTTATTTTATTCCCCTTCCAACACGCGCTCTTTCCCCCTTCCCAACACCCATCTTTTCCCCGTCCCCAACACCTATCTTTCCCTCCCACAACCCTCTTCCCCTTCCCACCACACCCCCAGTCTTTTTCGCTTCCCAACACCCCAATCTGCCTCAACACCCATCTTCCCACTCCCATCCCCTTCCCAATGGCCCCAGTCTTCCAACATCCATTTTCCCCTTTTAATCCCCATCTTCCCTTCCCCCTTCCCATCCATCTTCCTCTTCCCATCCCCATCTTCCCTTCCCAATCCCCATCTGCCCCCTCCCAATCCCCAACTTCCCCCTTCCCAACCCTTCTTCCCCTTCCCATCACATCTTCCTTGGTTGGGAAGGGGGAAGAAGGTTGGGCAAGGGGAGATGGTTAAACAGGGGGAGTTGGGGGATGGAAGGGGGAAGTTGGGGGTGGGAAGCGGGATTGGGGTTGAGAAGGGGTAATATTTGGGGTGGAGAAGGGAAGTTGGGCCGGTTTGGAAGGGAAAAATGGGATTGAGAAGAGTAAGATGGTGTTGGGAAGGTGAAGATGGGGTTGGGAAGGGGGAAGATTGGTGTTGGGGACTGTGTGCAGGGGGACAGATAGGGTTGGGAGGGTAACAGATAGGGGTGGGGAAAGGGGAAAGAGGGGTTGGTAAGGGGAAAGATGTGGTTTGGGAAGGGAATGGGTTGGAAGCCGTAGAGGAAAGTGTGTTGGAAGTGGATATGGGGTTTTGATGGGGAAAGATAGGGTTGGGAGGGGAACTAATTGGTGTTGGGAGGGGTGTTTGGGTAAGCTCAAATGTTTCTTTTGGTACAAAAATTTTTATATTTCTAATTTCGTACGGGAGCAAAATACAATTCAGCCTATGTTTTACATGAAATATAAGCAAATTCAAATTAGAAAATTTAGAATTTTAAAACCATTTTGGCCCAAAATGCCTGATTTTTGCTCAAAATCCTTCATTTTTTCTTTCCCCCTAATTTTTTTCTTGACCCCCCCAGTTTGCCCCCCACCCCCCCGTGGCGCCGCACTCCTTTCTGTTTTCCAAATCCAGCGTACAATTATAATTACGACACCATTTTTGGGTGCCTCAAATCCCGATGGGTGGGCCTTACTACTCCTCAACAGGACCTTGTCATTCAGAATCTGACCCTAACACATATCTTTCCCTTCATGCAGACTACCCCTTATCGCGGATAAACCCTATAAGCGGCCTAGGCATCAGTTTTCACAAAAACTGAAATTTCTTCAAGTTGCTCTCAAATGATCAGTCCTGAGACCATTTGGAAATAAGATATATTTTACACATAATGACATACTCAAACAGATAGGACATTACATAGTCATGATAGAGCTAAATAAAGACAAATCCCCCATGTTTCGACAGCCCGTTTTCCACATTTGCAACCCACCAAATAAATTGACTCTTTTGCCTGCCAACTCGCGCTGAAAATCCGCATTACGCACCCAAAATAACTCCGGAGTATTTTAAAAAATTATTTTAAGAACAGTATAAACTTAGAATTTGGACCCAACATTTTAAGTAATTGCGCGTAGTGCTGAAACTTTGGCTAATATCATGAGTTACCGAGGATTTTTGTCTACTAAACGTAAGTGTTTTTAGTTATTTTCGATTTATATATTTTTTCGGTAAGAGGGCCGGATCCGCCATTGCTACCCTAACGCTGACTTGATGTGCGAAAATGAATACCCTTTTTTGGTAATGTTTGCTTGGTTTTTGACCGTTTTCGCGTCTGTGGAGGTCCGCCCCTGTGTGAAAACCTAAACCTTTCCCCTAAACCTTTTCCTGCTTTTTCTCTCGCGGACACAGATTTAGTAGAGTGGCGCCCCCCCGGGCTCAAACATCTCTCGTTGCACTCTTTAACTTAACATAACAAATCATCAAAATATTGTAAAGCAAAGCAATTAAGATAAGAATTAACAAACATCCAGTGTTTGCTTGTAAACTTGTTTAGGGTAGCACAAACTGACAAAATACCCTACTTGTTAGTACAAACAAAACAAATACTTGTTTTAGTCATGTTTTTTTTTTTTTCGTCAGTGACTTGTGTTTGGGTTGCATTTCACGCATTGTTCACGCATTGGCCAATTCTCACGAAATGACGCCATATGCGTATTTTTTGCTGTCTTGATTCACCAGTTTTTCTTACACAATGCTTTTGGTGGTATTAATTTGATATTTTCATAGTTCTCAATAAAACCCAATTTGGACATATATAGTTTCTATACTTTCGGTTGGGTTTTATGTGACACATTTGCTTGGCCCTCAAACATGCCAAAATGGGCAAAACTGGCTGTCCAAATTCTCTATATCAATTTTTAAAAATCAGGAAATATACCCGAACATATAATTTCTTGAAAATTTGGTTTTGTAGGCTTAACATGTGCTGAAATTCCATGATATGTTTAAGCTTGCATGTGCCTGACGTTAATTTTTTCCACACAGAAACCAATACGTGTCCATAAGAATTGGGTTTTACGTATCCGCATCTCAATGAATTCAAATCTTTAAAAAAAAACGAGTAAGATAAAGGTTCATGGTACCTTTTAGAAGGCACATGAATGCTAATGGAAAATTACGCTTGCAATCACCTGAGGTGGCAAATGTAAGGACCAGTTAAGATCGAACTTGAAAAAAAATCGACCATTTTAAGGATGTATACGTTATCCATTTTTCTCAGCAAGTTAGTAAGGAATCTCCATGTTTATTACGGTAAGTACAGCTATTCATCCCCTCATCACAACCATACCGGAAACATAAGAATGTTTACTTCCTGGGTCAAATGTTAAGGGTGCACAAAGGATGTTTATTACTTTTAGTGTCAGTTAGTTTATTAACGTTATCCACTGATAGGCAACTGTTTTTTTGTTACATTGTGACAATCAAAGCCCCATATCATTAGCTGGATTGGACCACCTGAATTAATGACTTGCACAAAATGTTCAAAATATTTTGAGTTCCTAGTTAAAACCATGAATTTCGACATTGTGGCTTTTTTAACTTTTACAGATTAACGTAATAAACAAAACATTATTGTTACATGTTACTGTCAATATTAATAATTCAACATCGTCTATAACCAAATTCGAGGTGTCCTATGGTCTCTGTATGGAAAGAGTAATCGTGATTTCCATGATGTTCATTTTTGATAACGTAATAAACCCCTCTTCTTTTGACACACGACAATGTTTTGCATGCCAACGCCGCTTTACAAATTCGAAGGTGGGTCAGGCTCCAAAATAGAATTAGGGCAGGCAAGGCAATTTTACCCCCAATTTAAAAGGAGGGACCAAGGCATTCATGTTAAAGAATAGCACATTTTTTAGGGCACCACTGCAAATGGTAAGGGGTCACCTAATCTAGGCAATTGCCTTGGCCCTTAGGTTATTTTTGAGCCTGGGTGTTCGCAGTTTTGTCTCCCCAAGTTGATCAACAAAACACAATTACCCATGAATTATAAACTTTGAATGAGAACAACATTTGTGACAAAATATTTGACTTTTTCAAACCCAATTGGCGTCATTTTTGTGAGAATTGGCCATATCACCTTGGGATACAAGTTGCCCCCCGGGCACTCACCCTGTCAACTCACCAGATTCCTATGACTCAACTATATTTTCGCAAACAACCCTAAAATATACGATCAATCAGAATTCATTCTTAAATCGGATGACGTTTTCGTTATGGACCGGCTCTATTTTATGCGCGTACGCCAATTAAAAACTTTCATTACGGTAGAAGTTCCTTTCTAGACTCAACTCACAACCCACATACCAGGTTTAGTGTCTGGGTCATCAACTCTAGCGGATGCAGGAACCGTGCTTTGTTGAGTTTATGATCCCGAAAAATCGCAAGTCCCGATTTTTTTGTCCTTGCCCCCTGATGTACTACTATCATGTCGTTTTACTCACCTCGTCAGAGGCTCCCCTTTTCTGAATTCCTCCAGGTTGACTGCCATTCTGAGCAAAAATAATTTGAGGTAAATCATAACATTAACTTGAGTGCACAGACTTGAGGTAACCGGCAGGCTTCAAATTCGTACGTTACAAATTCTGATGATCAACTGAATATATCGGGCCAAAGCTCAGAGTGGCTCAATTTCACACTGCTATTCAAGGGTCCCCATGCATATATAAACAGTTTAGAAGGGCAAAAGCATACAAGCTGCAGTCAGGGTTAAGTGCACGATGATGGCGGTTGTCAACACTGTGTGTGTATGAACAAATCGTGTGGGCTGACTGAAAATGTCGTTCTAAACAATGAAGTCGGCCCGTTCACATCGCGCACTTGAACGTGTGACCTGGGGCAGGTCGGTATGGACTTTTGCATTCGGTACGCTGCGGATTGTCCGTGATACTGCACGGCGAGGATGGCTGTCGTGCATGAAATTTATCAATCCGATCTTAGTTCATAATAGGACAAAATCTAGCAGGGCTTTCCACCGTAAGTGCGCTGGTCAGTGCATCCGGATTCAGCAGGAACTTGGGACCGGAATATCTTGAAATTTCATGATGCACAGTCACTGGAGAGACTGCAAAGTAAGCTAAAATCTTAGTTGTATCATTCAATCACTGAATCAGTACCAGCCATTGCACTGCAGCATACAGTATACACAGATCGAATATGTGTTAATGTAGTGGGATTAAACCCACTACACAGAGGAAAGGTTGTATGAAAAAATCATTGTATACATCTCCCCCATTAGAGAGGAGGATCACAGATGCCATGTTTAATGCCTCAAGTTATTCCTAGATACAATAATATATGAGCTCGATTCTTACCGTTAGAATCGTAAGATTAGGAATTGATACCACATAATCCGTAGACAATAGCATTAGTTTATAACATTTTTTCAACGGCTCATTTAAGAACATTCAAGAGAATTGTGCACACAGATTCAGAAATTTCTGTGTATTGTTGACATGGAACAAAGGAACGAAGATTGTTCAAGGCGTGTCGTAGGTTCTCCACCCCCCAAAACCAATATTTATTAATATTGGGATGCTGAGGGTTGGGTGATATACAGAAAATATTGCGAGCCTAGATCAATTATCAGGCGAGTCGAAGACGAGCCGACATTTTCTTGGCGATGGCGATATTTTCGTATCAGCTCGAAAAAAGACATTCAATATTATATTATTATGCAAGAGAGAAGATGCTGACTTGTCAAAAATATTTTTAATAATTAAAGTAAGTGTATGAACATAGTTAAACAACAGAGTTATTTGCTTGACAAGTTGCAATGCGCCGACTATATTGCTCATCTATTTTGCGAATTGTGCGTGTTATTGGGCGGTATGGCGCGATAACCCGGGGGGGGGGGGATTTTTAGTGGAAAAGGGTGGTGAGGTATGGGGATTGCGGCTAGAGGAGGGTTGCATTTAGCGATTTGGGCATATCGAACGGTCCACTTTCTGCCAAGATTGGAATTGAACGGGTTATTGCGTTGCATTTCTGTTGCACGTGGTTTTTTTCCACAAATGGTCAATCCAGGTTGAAGAATGTGTTACAAACCACAAAAGGAATAAGTATAGTAATAGTAGACTGTCTTTAGAATGGCTCCAAAAATACATTTTAATCAGGTAGTTTTCTCTTAGCTTCTGGGGCTTCGCCCTAAGAGAACCTCACTGAAAGAAGGGGAGGTGGGGTAAGGGAGGGCTAGCAAGGTAGCAAATCTGTAATTTATTGTATATTTAGGGGTGGTGGTGTATTGGTTTCAAACATTCTGGCCGAACAGCCTACCCAAACCCAACGTGTAGAACCCCCCGACGAGGGCGCTAACTTCACACTGTGGTTATTGCCCACATGTATGCATTATATAATGCCATTTCATTGGGATTTATTCAATCTATGTGAATGTGGAAGATGTAAATATGTTTGTTTAGGTTTTGGCGTGCAAGAGTGCAAACACAGTTGCACTTATAACATTGGTCAGTAATTACAGCCTCTGTATTCAAGTAGTAGTGTCTCCTGTCAAATGAAAGGAAACAGTAAAATGATGTCACCAAAACATGCTGCTGTGCAATCCTTTGTCTGTCCTTGTGTAGGGTTTGTACTGAGCAAAGGCTGAAGACTATACATTCGATGGGTGTGGTAAACGCAGAACACCCAAGACTCAATGTGTGTCCTCAGCTTTTGCACTCAGTAGAACCCAGGACCCGTAGGAACATGGATTCGATATCACGTAGCATGCAGGCTATTTATTCAGGAAAAGGAAAAGCTTAGTGTAGCAAAAATATTGTGAAATGGTGAAAGAATCGTTTTAGAAAAAGGTCATTAAAATTTAGGTGGGATTTATTCTGTTTTAATTTAAAATTATGATAAGAGCGCTTCTAGATTATGCATTGACATAGCGGGTATTACATAATTTTTCAACCGGCGCCGAAGATTAACCATTTTAGCTGTCAACTTCATTCCGCTGCTTTGCCTGCAGTTACACAAGTTTTACAGAAAAACAGTGAGAGACAATCAAAGTATATTACTATCGTACAGATTGAGGTTCAATCCTGTTACTAAGTCTAGCATGATGCGTCAGCATTATAATCATCTGGCCTTCGCTTTCATCATTGGGTCTTTTATAGGGGCTGGATTAGGGCGGCCTAGTGAAAAGAAGGAAAATGATAAAATCCAAGTAAAAATATATTTTAAAGGATCCAAATTAAAAGTCACCACAATGGAAGACGCAAGATGAAAGCGTGCTGTCCCTTGCTATGTACTGTCAACTGACTGTGAGGACTTTGCACACGACACCTCCCAGTTATCCAACATCTATAGTACAGTGTTCGTAGCTATATATAAATTAATCATTTCGAGTAAATGAAATGAATTCCATGGCTCCAAAATAACCTAGGGCACACCTAAGGCAATTTGCATTAGGTGCCCCTAAATCATTTATTTGCCTGGTTTGGCCCTAATAATTTGCTCATTCTTTAACAGCAAGCCTATGGTGCCTGTTAAAATTGGGCCCAAAATTGCCGTGCCCGCCTATAATTCTTATTTTTGGAGCCTGGATTTATTCACTTGACAAATGAGTCGAGTCCTATGAGTGTGTTAAATGAATGAAATATGAATGGCTCCTCATTAGGTTCATTCATAGGCGTTTTGGGTATTGAAAGCTTGGTCATGTATATCCTGTATGTATCGGTCGTACGCGATGGTCATCTACGCGTCACCGTGACAATTGTAGAAGAAAGAAACAAGCAGTTTATAAATGGCTGTCATGACGAATGCCGAAAGTTGGTAAAAAAATAACTTCCTTTGCAATGGTTTCACGACCTATTTACGTGGTAGTGGCGTAACAGGCGGGGGACAAGGGGGGCAGGTTGCCCCATCCTGAAGACTGGCCCCCCCCCCTTGTGGAATAAAAAAATTTGCAACAACATGCTTAAATCAGCGTTTTTTTTTCTAGCCCATTCTCTGACCTGGGAAAAAATGGTCCTTTTGACCCCCCTAGATGAGAGGTACAAATTTCCCAGACTGAGAACAGAAAATTTGCCCCCTCACTGAGCGGGCAGGGCCCGAGACGCACTGAATTTCGAGATCGTTCTTATGTAAACAAGTTTCTATTTTCTATTGGATTTTTTGATTTTGAAGCATTAAAAAAACTTGCTATATAAAGGCTACGCGTTGCATAATTTGGACTATACTTATTCATGCTCATAAATCTGATGCCGGGTGAGTTTGACAGCTGCAGTCCTCGTCCACACATACAAACATCACTATTTATTTTCAAAAATACACAGATGATCAGTGGTTGAGTAATCTTCAACCACAGACGATAGGGTATTTGATTGCGCTGTGACCGGGTTACAACAAAACTACATACCTGATTTTACCTTGTTGATGGACTTGTTTCCTTCTTCAAAAGTGTATAGTAGCGGTCATATTACCACATACGTCAAACACACTGCTGTAACTTTCAAAAGTACAGAAAGATTTCACAATTGAAAGGAGCGAATTTGAAAAAAGAATATGATAAACTGATCGTTCACTCAAGACAGTCGTTTTGTTGATAAACATGCTTTAACACAATTGACCCGAGGTCATTTTTAACATTCCCTGCTAGTTGGAAATCATTACGCATGTTATTAAATTTCAACAAACTTGGCTAAATATGGAAGTCGTTATTCATCTAAAAGCAACTGAAATTTGTCACATGATAATCGCGCATTCATTTTATTACTGTTCCACGTAAAAAAATGTTGTTTAAAATAGATAGAGAACGAATTTTTTTTATTTTGCGTAGAGTTTGATGAAGTAGCCATTTGGTTATAGTCATTGATTTACACGGGCTGGATCATTGGTCTTCTGCAGGAGTATTCCCGATTACAACTCTTGGAAATATCATGGTCAAACCTGCACGTGCTGACCAAGTTGCTATCAGTATGGTGATTAAACCTGACCAAATGGTGAATTTCGGGATATGTGAATTCACGAAAGCTGGATTCTTGCTCCCTTGTGTAAAAAGGAGTTTTTGAAATGCCTTTATGTCACTGTCTTATGTATCATGTGAATGTTATATCAACATGCCTAGGTCACAGAAGATTGGTGGAAAACTGTGTGACAATTTTGGCGTTTATGGAGATGTGAGTCCAAGTTGGTATGTGTTATTAGTTTCTTGACCAGGTAACCATGCCTTTTGGCCCCTTTAAAAGGAATGAATAACTCTAAATTTGCAAGGGTTTTTAGGCAGATAAATGTTGAAAATAAGGAAAAAGTAAACACGGTCTCAGCGCCAACCCCTATTTCAAACGCTCGTGAACCTATCGTTGTGGGTGAGGATACTGACAACCACCTGAGGGCGACTCTCCTGTGTAATTTCCCTTTTCTTAACAGAACACTTTTTATGTCATTAAACCACTAAATTGTCTTGCACTTTTTTTTCACGTCATAGTCACATTTTACAAGACTCTAGTACACTTGTTTCCTCTCGTTCTATGTTGCCGGCAGTATTCTGGTTTAAACTGTTCATCATAGTGTGTCACTTAATGCCAACCACTGCACATATCTCCATTCCTGTCTGTCAATATGTGCACGCTGTTTCAACTTCACTCTTAATTTCCTTCATACGTGCTGGACACTGAAGTTTGGTCTTTTTCTCCTTTTTGTTTACCCCCATTCCTCCCATACAACAATTACCCAGAACATGAAGCAGCAACCGATGTAGACGAGGCCTTTTTGTTTTTGTCCAACACGGTAAGTCTACTTCATAGCTAAGGGGCTGCATATTTGTTCACTTATTTTTACTCCTGTTGCAGATTCAGATTGGGTTCGCCTTGACGTTCTTTCCTCGTTTTGTCACCATCTTTTATAGCTGTCGCCACCGTTTCATGCAGATGATTTCTTTTGTTCTTTGTTTAATACGTTTGCGGCCTGGTGACCCCCTCGCTCATTTAGACGAAGTTCGCAATTACCTTGTTTATGATTTATTAAATATATCTAACACTGTTCTTTAGTTGCCAAGAATTCTCACGAGCTTTCGGGGACATATGTACCTTGGTATATATTGATAATAGGTTGTGCTTTTATTTTGCAAGTGTCCTTGTCCGCCATGTTTGGTAGTTCATTGGTTCTTGCCTACTAGGGCCTTATTCACACTTCAGATTTTGCTTCCCCCTCGATTTACTGTCTGCCAACATTAGCTCCCCGATGAGCACTGAGACATCCGCACCTTTATCTACATTTATTTATCATAATTGCCTATCTTAATCAATGGCGGAGTCATGCCAAACTAATACGACAGTGTGTATATGATATGACAAAACTTTTTGTCTCACAGTCTCCAATAATTTTCACGCTTCATGCCGAATAATATACCTGATTCCACTTGACATGAAGTATTCCTAGCGTGCTTATCAACAAACGGCTACTTAAATTCATAACTTTTTATGAAGTGAAATTTCAATGAACTTCAAGACTTGTACTAGATTCTGAGCGGTGACTAAGTCCTGATTTGTATTGCCAGGTGCTAATGAATTAGCGGGATTTAAAATTGGATTATTATACTGGTGCTACCGGTCTATAGAAGAGTGTTTAGCGGACGGGCCACCGGTTGTTATGGCGGTGCTGACATGTTGCCATTGGGTCGAAAATTTTTGAAGGCTACACAAACATGTCATAGCTGTATACACATAATGTTTTGGGATTATCATCTAGAGTTAGCATACTGTTAAGAAGAAAACGTCATGTGAATATCGTCCCCATTATGGACGAACTTGCAACCCAACGATCGATGTCTATAGGCTACAGTTATGATCAGAAATGATGCTAGTTGGCTGGGATGGATTGGGTCAACTGTCTCTTTGTCTCAAAGACATGCCATCAATATGATACACAGCCCGATTCCTCACAGTTGAACCCAAAGCTCAGAGACAACTCATTGGACTCCTAGCCTACTCCAAGGTAGTCCCCCTTGATGCATTATTGATGCAGTAACTACCACCAAGTAGTACTTGCAACCAAAGTACAAAAGCCATTGGGTGGATAGCAACTATGTTTACTTAGCAGTACCCATCCTATAGTGTACTCTGCAGTGCCCTGCTAGGTGACTGACAGGTACCCATGTTACCCGTGGAGTACATCTTCCAGGCCCCAGCTTATCACAGGAGTCCTTTGACGCAGGTAATCCTTACTTTGCTGCCTACTAGCAGCCACTTTGGACCATAGAGTGGGTGGCAATACATTCCATCGTTTTTATGACTTCCTGACCTTTTCAAGCTTAGTAATTTCTCTCTTTGAGTTGTTTGGCATCACCCAAAACCCCTCTATATGACATTTGGTGTAAAAACCTTATAAACATATGTATACCAAAATGTTTAAAATAATAGATAAAAAAATTACTAAAATTAATTCAATATGCGTGGCCTACTCCATTTGCAGGCCAGTACCCACGAGGACCCTGCATGCGGGTGACTAGTGGTTAAGCTACCTTGTGTGTGTTACCTAGAGGTGGATGATTACCCCACGCCTTCCGCCCCGGCGGCGATGTGGGCACCCATGCGGCCCCCCCCCCTGTGCCCCCTCGCGCGTACTCATGGCTACTTACCAGGTACTTCACAGGTACTCCCATGTAAAAAATATTGGGGGTGTATCTTGGCCTCTCCCTGAAAAGCCATATCGTGAATCAAATCCAACTTATGGAACTCTGCAGTGGTTGGAAGCTCTTCGCACTTTTCATACACAATCTTCTTGAAGAGTGCTTAGAAAACTTGAAGCCAACTGCTCTTTCTGCGCATATACATTTGGGTCGTGACTCAGATTGCTCATAGATTCATGACTTTGACTGTTGCAGACGGTTCCAATTTTTGTGTAGTTGCCACCATCGTTCATATTACCTGATGACATCTTTGGCATATATCCACATGTTGGTGTTCAAAGAATTCGGTCTTGCAGTGGAATGCTGGAGTTGGGCAAAAGTTACTGTACAAAATTTACAAAAAAAGAGCCAAGTAAGTGAAAAACTAGTGAAACTGGCTTAATCTGTCACATAACTTGGAACAAAAGGCTTTTCTTTCTCACTTTTGCAGCACATTTTCCCAACGTAGCAGTCGATATCTTTTTCCTAATTAAAAAACATTCCACGCAACCAGAATTGATATTTTTACCAAAAACGGTCCAATGTTACAAATGTAAATTATCTTCTGAGAACCATTATATGCCATCTTTATTTTTCTGTAACTAATACAGTATGTTGGTGTTTACAATGTTGAGAGTGTGGGTGTAATCATATAGAAAGCACTTGGGCGCGTATGATGGCGAGCTGTCCAAAACTTTGGTTACGCTACACTCATTCTGTTCAGGTGACAGTACATGGACTAAACTATGCATTGCAGTGGTGTGGAGTACACCTAAGCACCTGGTGCTAAATTGCCTACCTAAATGCTGTCATTCATGGTCCAAGGGGTGAGAACGGCCCCTACCTCTAATTTCTTCTCTATACACAAACATATCCAACTTTATATAATTACTACATGCATTCATTTTATGTTAATTCTTTAATTTGGCTATCTACTACAAGTAGAACATTCCAAAACTCATGCCTACCCCAAAAAATAAAATTGCCATGTTCAAATGCCAAGAAGGATTGGGGAACATCTTTGTGGCGACAGTCTTTGATATGGTGTTGGTTATTTGGTGTGGGAGCGACGTTGGGTGTTTGGGGGTATTCAGGTGGATGGAATACTGGCATTAACATAATTTTACGTCTTCATTCATTCGTATTGGGTAGTGCATTAAGCACCATTGCAAGTGTGATCGGAACAAGGTCAGAATGCACCATAACAAGTGAACAAATGTACGCCAATCTATTTGATTGAGGATGGTCTTGATGCTGAATAACAATCGCTATACTCCCGGGAAGCTTGCATGTAAGGCTGTTAAAATGTTTGCTGAGGGGTGAGGAATGAGGAATTATGCTTTGTTGTTGTCGTTTTTATAGCATGTTTACATCAAATTAAAAAAAGAAAAAACCTAAAAAATTTAAATAAAAATTAAAGGGGTTTCACCGCTATAGTTACTTCATTACGGTGGTAACTGTTGTCCATGTTAGTAGCCATAGTGATCGGTGGACTGTCCACTACTACTACCGGTCATCAGTGACACAGGCAATCTATTCCACCAGAGTAACGAAGGGGGGGACTCTATCAACACTAGAAACAAGAATGGGTTTAGTACAAGGGTAAATGTAAATGAATCCATAGTGTTCTATTCTCATCGTCCAAAATATCAGTCATTTCAGTACAATAAAATTTATTTTTTACATAACATGCTACACCACACGAATTCTGTTTATACGATCTTTACGATAAAGTGTGTAACAAGAAATATGTATTTCACTGTCATCAATATCACTATTTAACCACGTTTCACTCAAGTAAATATATCAATATCATTAGTATATGCACAAATTCTAATATTATCAATATTTTTAAACTAGTTCCGAACAGTAAGATGAGCTATCTTCGCGACCTTGCCAATTAGGAAACTTTTTCAAGAAAAAATAATTGAAAAAGGGCACACTCCTTGTTAGCTACATTGAAAAAACATGGTCACAGCACCAGGAAATTTACATTTGGATTAGAGGATATTTTTATCAATGAACATGATCTAAAGTGCATACACTACATGAAATATATGATTTGAGGACCTGATAAATTTATAATGTATCTGGCCTTCGCTTTTATCATTGTCTTTACATAGGCTGCTGCATCAGGGCGGCCTATAGTTAAAAATGAAAATGATAAAATCCAAGTAAAAAATGATAAAGGCCCACAAAAAAGTCACCACCACTGTTGAAGAAGCAAGATGAATCGTGCTATGTACTGCATGACTGTTGAGACTTTGCACCAACCTACCCAAGTGGCCCAACATACTTAGTCAGTGGTTCGTAGTATATATAAATAACGAATTTCGAGCTAAATGAAATTTGATGATTCACTTGACAAAGAGTCGAGTCAGGATAGTAAATGATGAAAATGACACGGCCCACCCTCAATTTAGGTTCCATTCATAGGATTTTGCGGTATGAACGATGTTCATGTATACCTGAGTATGTATCGGAGTTACGGATTGGTCAATACGCGTCACGTGACCATGTAGAAACGAAGGTTTATGCATGGGCTGTAATGACGAACTGCCGAAAGTGTAAAAAAATCATGCTAATTTCAGAGGGGCGAAACAGGCGGGGGGCAGGGGGGGCAGGTTGCCCCCCTGAGAATGGCCGGAAAAAATTGCAAAAATCATGCTAAATCAGCCGTTTTTAAGCCCTCTAACGGGAAAAATTGGCCTTTTGACCATGGAGGGAAAAATTTCACAAGGGATGAAATTTGCCCTCAGAGCGGGCAGGCCCGATACGCCACTGCAATTTCAGACTGATTTTAGTACAAGTTTCAATTTCTCTTGGATTTTCCTGATTTTGAGCATTAAAAAAACTTAGCTCTATTAAGGCTAGACGTCTGCATAATTTGGACTATACTATAATGCTTCTTTGAAATAGTGAGTTTGACAGCTGCAGTCTCGCCAATACAAAACATCCACTCTATTTTCAAACAAGAAACATCAATTTGCACCTCAGAATAGAAATCTCAAGATCTTATACACTGTCCTTTCTGTAGTGCAGAGTAGGTACACAGATCAGTGTGCCTTCATGCCAAAATGCACCTATTTCCTTTGTACTGAAATGTTGACTGTCACAATCTAATTTCCTTCAGGCTTGGAATGAGTTTGGGTTACCATTATCAACAACTAGCAATGAAGCAGCCAAGATGTATGATGCTGTTGCCACACAGGTAAGTCTACTCATCGAAGGGTCTGGCATATTTTGTACATTTTGTTGCAGATAAGATTGTTACATTTTGTAATTTATATTGGATTTCATGAGATTTTTTTTTGTTTTAAAGTTTGCGGATGTTCCCCTCCCTTAGGAATTCTGCAACCTTGACAGAATAAACAACATGTTAAGTTGCAGAATTCTTGAGGGGGACATATATGGATCTCTTGCCAAGTTTGCTTTGAAGGTGTGCCAGTGTATTAATTGGCTTCTTCCATATTGGCCTCTTCTTCCTTAGAGCTTCCCCTGATTTACTTGCCACCTAGTCCTGCTGAGCATGACTCCTCCTTATATACAATTATCATAATGCCATTATCTTAATCAATGGAGGAGTCATGCCAAAATACAGTGTGTAACTGATATGACAAAATTTTTGTCTCACATTCTCCAATAATTTTCACGCTTCATGCGAATAAATATTACCTGATTCCACCTTGAAAGTATTCCTTAGAGTGTTATCAACAACAGGATAGTCGTAAATATCTTCATCAACTTTTTATGAAGTGAAATTTAATGAAATTTCAAGACTTGTACTTAAGATTCTGACCGGTGACTAAGTCCTGATTTGTATTGCCAGGTGCTTAATGAATTAGCTTGTATTTAAAATTGGTTATTATACTGGTGCTAAAGGTAGAAGAGTGTTTAGCGAAAGCACCGGTGTTATTGGAGGTGACATGTTGCCAGTGGTCGAAATTTGAAGGCTACACAAAAATGTCATAGCTGATACACATAATGTTTTGGGACTTCACATATAGACTGTTAAGGCATACTGTTAAAGCAAACGTCATGTGAAGTCCCAATTATTGGGACTAACTTGCCACCCAAAGATCGATGATCTATAGGCTACAGTTAGATCAAAAATGAATGCTAGTTCTGCTGGGATTGGGTCAACTTTTATCTTGTTGTCTCAAAGACATGCCATCAATATGATACACAGCAAGATTCCTACTCACGGTGTAACCCAAAGCTCAGACAACTCCATGTGTACTCCTAGCTCTACTCCAAGGGTACCCCCTTGATGCATTATTGATGCAGTAGCCTACCTACAACTAAGTACTTGCAAAGTACACAAGCCACTGGATGGATAGCAGCTATGTTTACTTAGCAGTACCCATCCTATAGTGTACTCTGCAGTTGCCTGCTAGGTGACTGACAGGTACCCATGTAACCCAGTGGAGTACATCTTCACAGCCAGCTACTCCACGGGAGTACCTTTGCAGCAGGTACTCCTTAGTGGCTGCCTACTAGGCAGCACTTTGGACCATAGAGGGTGGCAAACATTCCATTGTTTTTTATGACTTCCTGATCATTTTCAAGCTTAGTAACTTCTATATTTGAGTTGAGCATCTCCAAAAACCCCTATATATGACATTTTGTGTAAAAACATATAACATATGTAACCAAAATGTTAAATAATGGATAAAATTACTAAAATAATCAATCTGCGTGCATACTCCCATTTGCAGGGAGTACCCACGCAGGTACTCCTGCATGGGGTGACTAGTGGTTAAGCTACTGCGTGTGTACCTAGAGGTGGATGATTACCCCCACTTTCGCGGCCGGCGATGTGGCACCCATGCGGGTGGGTACTCCATGGCTACTTACCAGTTACTTCACAGGTACTCCCATGAAAATATTGGTTGTGTATCATTGGCCTCCCTGAAAAAGCCCTCATCGTGCATCAAATCCAACTTCTGGAAATCTGCAAGTGGTTGGAGCTCTTGCACTTTTCCACCACATTTATTATGAAGAGTGCTTAGAACACTTGAGCCAACTGCTTCCTTCCTGCGCATCTACATTTGGGTCCGTGACTCAGATGCTCCATCAGATCCCATGACTTGACTGTTGAAGTACCGTGTTCCATTGTAGTTAGCCACCATCGTTCCATCATCTACCTGCATGACATTTTGGCATATATCCACATGTTGGTGTTCAAAGAATTCGGTCTTGCAGTGGAATGCTGGAGTTGGGCAAAAGTTTCTGTACAAAATTTACAAAAAAATGAGCCAAGTAAGTGAAATGCTTAATCTGTCATAACTTTGAACAAAGCTTTTTTTTCTTCACTTGCAGTAAATTTTCCCAAGTAGCAATATATATCTCCTTTATAATTCAAAAAATTCCACTCAACCAGATATTGATCATTTTTACAAAAAACTGGTCCAAATGTAAAAAAATGTAAATATCTTCTGAGACACCCATTTATATGCCATCTTTATTTTTCTGTAAATAACAGTATGTTGGTGTTTACAATGATGAGAGTGTGGGTGGAATCAAGAAAGCACTTGAGGCTATGATGGCAGCTGATCCAAACTTTGGTAAGTACACTCATCTGTTCAGGTGAAAGTACATGGAATAAACTATGCATGCAGTGAGGTGTGGAGTACCTAAGCACCCTGGTGCTAAATTGGCACCTAAATGCTGTCATTCATGGTCAAAGGGTGAGAATGGTTTATCATTCTTCTCTATACACAAACATATACAATTTTATATTACCTACATGCATCATTTTATGTTAATTCTTAATTTTGGCTATCTACTACAAGTAGACCTTCACAAACCTCATGCACCCCCAAAAAATAAAATTGCCATTCAAATGCCAAGAAGGATCTGGGCACATCTTTGTGGCGACAGTCTTTGATATTGTGTTGGTATTGTGTGTGGGAGCTGACGTGGGTGTTTGGGGGTATCAGGTGGAATACTGGACATTAACTAATTTTACTGTCTCATCCCATTTCAGTCTTGGGTAGTGCATTAGCCAACATTGCAAGTGTGATCGGAACAAGTCAGAATGCACATACAAGTGAACAAATCCGCCGATCTATTGATGAGATGGTCTTGATGATGAATAACAACGATATCACTCCCCGGGAACGCTTGCATGTAGATGCTGTTAAAATGTTTGCTGAGGGGTGAGGAATTCTGCTTGTTTGTTGTCATTGCTATAAATACATGCATTAAGCACCAAAGAATATTGACTTTAATTAAAAAAAAATGTTAATAGTGTTAATGAGAAATAGTGATCGGTGGCTGTCAAATACTACTACATGTCATCAGTGAACAGGCACTCTCATTTCCACCAGAGTAAAGAAGGGGGACTCTTATCACCAATCTGCTGCAAAAAAGACCTACCCTAATCAATGACCTACCTACCATATTGAAATAAGAATCATTAAACTTTCACTATCTTACATAGCCATTTATTGCTTTTTAGCAGTAACACTTAAAGGTGCGACAAGAGATTTTGGGACATACTTACATTGTGTCATATGCAGTGATTTCATATAGATAAGACCCCAAATAGATTTCTTTCGTATTTGGCTACAGAAATGCCTTGAAAGGGAAAACAAATGTTTCCCCTGTATTTTGTCACAACCTGATAATTGTATTTGGCAAACAACATTTTTAATCCAGTGTCTTCAGATTACATAGGTCAAAATAGGCAAAGAAGTTTTTCTATCTAAACCTTATAGTTTATCCTACAAGCTGATGAAGGTTCATGGTTATCCTGCGGTAAATGTTTCAGAACGACCCAAATTTCATCAAACTTTTTCCAAGTCTTTCAACCAGTGCCAGAATTAGCTTAAATATTGCTAGCTGTTCAACTTAAAACCATTTTCAGGAGTAAACATCCAAGCAGCAGTAACCGGCAACCCTTCAGGTCACTAGACATCTGACCCGCAATAATCATCACTCTCACATCTTATTGTGATACGTTAATATCCAACTGACAGGCATCAGCAATGGGTCTCCCAAGGGGTAAACGTCTGACCGGCAGTTAGCAGCAATCCATATTTGGCAAACTCCTGAGGGGTAACTCTCTGACAGGCAGTAAGCAGCATTGGGTAAATGTCCAACAGTCCGGCCAACATTTAGCAGCAGTCTGAAATTTGCAATCTCCCATGGGGTAAATGTCAGACCGGAAGTTATCAGCAATCCATTTTTCATGATCTTGTGAGGGTAAATGGCTGGACACTTCTTCTCGAAAAGGGTTACACATCCAACCGGCAGTTAGCAGCAATCCACTGAGGGGTAATGGCCAACCTACATTTAAAAAAGTCTAACATTTTTTATCTACTGGGGGTAAATGCCAGACCGGCAATTATCAGCAATGGGTCTCTCAAGGGGAAGCAGCAATGTGAAATTCAGATCTCTAGACTTCTGACCAGCAATAATAAGCATTGAAAAGATTACGTTTTCCTAGAATTCTATTGGAACGTGATTTCCTTTTATTTTGGTACACCCTGTGTTCTTATTAGAGTTACCTTAGTAAATTGTGGAAATTTCCAAACTTAAGAAGTAATACGTAAATGTAATAGTGATCAGATGATCTCCCCTCCAATGCTTTTTTATTTTCTGCATAGGACAGAAGTCGGAAAGGTGGCAGGACTAGCCGCAGTTTGCCGCCTCACATAGATTACCACAATTCGGTCTAAATGATATTCAATTCTTGATGTATGCACGGAGCCAAGAAAACAGATATGACAAAACCCTGATTGACGCACTGAAGGAATATGTTAGGTAACTTTAGGTTATGATCATATTTAAAGGGGCATTTCGTGAATCCACAGCCTCGTCCCGTCCCCCGACTTACCTCAGAAATTGAAAGATTTTTATATCATCTGAACCGTCCGGCTAAGTATAGTATGTGTTCCCAATCTGACGTGCAATTCCTGTCTCTGCAAGAAATTCACGATTTTTTATTTTGCCTGTCGTAACGGACAGTAATTACTGTACAGTGGTCTATGGGAGATTGTGATATGAACATTTGCTCATACACCAAAGCCGATCAGAATAATTGAAATTTTGGAAATCAGCTTTTCTCAAGGATATCTAGAGAACCTGAAACAAAACAGAAGGGTTTAGAATCAAAATGCACCTTTAAACTACATTTACAATCCCACTCACTGATTTTTGCTATAACATTATCAGGGCTACAAGCGCCTATAATTCCAATATTTCCTATATTTTTTACCCTCTCCTCTAAATCCCTATCAACTTTCCAAATCCCTATATTTCCCTATATTTTTTTCTCCATAGAAATTAAGATTGATGTTTTCCTGGTTTTTCACAGAATTGATCAAAAGTATTGCCTTTCAATTCTAATGTTCCTTACAAGGAGCTTTTAAACAAGCACTACAAATGGGTATCTCCATCTTAATAGCATGGGTTTTACATGCATAAGAGTCACTTTCAATTCATTGTTGTCAATTTTAGGACTTTTTTGAATTTGATGACTTTGTTGAGCATACTCTTTTGTTTAGGAGTACAACAGAAAATATCTTCGGTCAGAAAGCATCGACCACTGCTTAATATTCTTCCAATAGATGCTATACAGAAGTCTGAGTTTCAAGTTGTAAACTCGGACTACCCCAATTGAAGTAACTTGCCGGTTTCTCCATGGGGGGGCTACTCAGATTTGGTTGGTTGAGGGCATAGGTTGATCGAAGTCTTCCCTATCTGCCCTTCGCGATATTGGCGCAATAACATTTTCGCATTCTCGCGGTCAAAGTCCTTATTGGGCGCCCACACAAACTGCTCGACTTTGACAGCCATAATTTCAATGACTGAGTGCCGACTTAAGATATTAGACCTGTTTTTTCGAAGTCCTGTGATAGATTCCAGTTGTCGTCAGCTGTTTTCACTTAAGTCGGGTGTTTTCCTATGGAGAAAATGACAGAAAAATCCCGTGGTATCAGAAAAGTTCTTATTTGACACGGCATCTGCAGAGGGTGACCGACTAGTTGACATCTGTTTGTTTATTGATCGCCAAAGATTGAAGGAATTTCAGGGAATATTTGAACACTTCAGCATTTTAGCATAATCCTGATGAATTTGTGTGGTATTTATGTCTGACAATAGGTTATTACGGCATTTTTCTGTTATTTCTATTCATAGTACTCTATGAATTTTTTGAGAGTGAAACTGATGAAAGTAACATTGGGTCCTGTGCCTGGCAAATGAGTGCATTGGGTTCCGTAATTGCCACCTAACTTAGCCATCGGAATTCCCCAAAACACAACAATTCATGCATGTACTGACGTGTTTTACATTGAAAATCATTTTAACTTTCCAAATTCTGCACCTCCACGTCTTGGTCGGAATATCGTCTCTGATAACATCGATCCAAAATTCTAAAAATAGCCCAAGGCGATAGCTTTTGACCTGGCTTCCAGGTGCAATTGCGGACTGTGATCGGCGCTATCCACCTCTGGGTTGAGGGTGTGCAGCTGAACTTGAAACCCTTAGCCATCCTACGGGTCCATATGTGGTAAAAAAATACCCATTTCTAAGGAAGTTTTGCTTACAATATGTATCTTTTTTCAAGATTTTTTGGGGGGGCCTCAGGCACAACACCCAGATATTTTTGGCCCTTGTTTCAAATTTTTTGTGGCTTTTTGGGGAATGACAACTCTTGCACCAAGAACCAGATTTGGCTAACATAACATTCGGTATGAGATGCCGGTCTGTAGTCAAGCAAATGTCAAGTCACTCTTTGAATTGTATTTGTGTTTTCCACTCTTATTCCCCTTGATTGCATATATAAAAATCTGTTCACGACTCTTGTTCACTCTTATACAAACATTGACTGATTAACTTCATACTTTGTGAAAAGAATCACGTGGCCTAAGATTCAGCCAGTTGTTGTACACAGGTGAAAAATCTCTAAAGACACCCTTATTTGACCTTTGAACGCATGTGGTTTAAACTATTAAATGTCTTTCTGGTACAAGTAGGGCTATGACCATCACACTTTCTAAAAAAAATCACCAGCCCAAAAACTCATTCATGTTGGCCACGATTACCTCTAATGATCCTGATGTGAGCTTTACCCCTATTTTTAGGTCAAATGCAATTTCCTTATCACTGAGGTATTAATTTCAATCATGCTCAAAGGAAACCCTGCTCAAGATTATACAGTGTGTATTGACCTGTAAATGACCCCTACAATACCCTTGACACCATTTTTTAAAATATTACATTGCCCCCAAATTTGCTCAAAAGAACCACTGGCTAAGTACTTGGGGTGTACACAGATTGACCTTTAAGACCCTTTGACCTTTACCATGTTTTGAGATAGAAAGACTGCAATGCAGAACTTCCTTTGTAATGATACATTGGTGTACAATGGATTCAAGTGCTAATATTGACATAGTTGTTACATAAAATGTTGATAAGGTAGGCTCTAAGAGATTTTGGCCCGAAATTATGCCCAGGAGCATAAGCCCTCCTGAGCATACGAATTCGGAAAAATATTCTAAGTCAATAGGCTCCAGAGCATATTTGAATACCAAATGGTCAGAGCATTGGCAAATATGCTCCTGAGCAGTGGAGAAATATTCTGTCAAATACTGCTCCAGGAGCATATTTGGCATATGCTCCTGGACATTTGGCGTATCAAATAATTCTCCGGGGAGCATATTTGCTTAGAATATTTTTCTCAGATTATTTATGCTCCAGAGCATATGCTCCAGGAACATGTGCTCCAGGAGCATATGCTCCTGGACAATATCTCCTGGAGCAATTTCGGGTCAAAATCTCCTAGAAGCATAAGGTATAGGTACTAGCCGCGCTATTACCCCTTCCTAAAATACACAACTATTAGTGTTTGCCAGAAGATAGCAGGAAGGCACATGTAACCATTTTCCACTGTAAAGTGTGAGGTTTCCACTGGTAATCTCAAAATGAATATTTTAAAAACTTCAGAAAACTTATTGCATTTTTTTCCCCACAAAACCACACTCTTTGTCAACGTCAAATGGTCAAAACTTCGTCGTTCCGTTCGTTCGTGTCCACAAGTCATTCGCAATGGCTTGTGGTGGTGTCGGATTGTTCAACTGTGTAAGCTGATTCGGGCCCCGCTCTTATCTATGGATACGACCTCCTAACATGGCCCGCATTTTTGAAACTGGGCGGATTGGGAACATCGCGGGGTTTTCACCCCTACTCTTATTCGACACTGACTGCGAGGTACATGTAAGTGTGACTCGCTGTACACGGGACCGACGCTTAACGTCCCCTCCGAGGACTGGATGCTTTCATGATTCCATTTGCCCATGTCAAGTGCACCATGGGGGAGAGCGGTATTCGGTATTTAATCAATAGCCGATAAAGATTAAAGCCAGAATTGAGCACCCGAGTGAATCCCATCAGTGACCCAAAACCAACCGTGATCGAAGCCCCGGATTTTGTTTTGGTAATATTTTTGCGCCATAGGCAAGCCCCCTAACCACCAGGCCACGCTCTTCACAAAAACTTAATGAATGAACGCTTAGATAGAGTCATACTGAAATAATTTACACTCTGGCAGGAAACCCGGAGTCCTTCAAAACAAAATTCAAATAGGGGATAGGGCCCAGTCAGAGAGCATTTCCCCCTCATTATTTAATTAACCCACAACAATGGGAATACTATCTTCATGTATAGTCAATACAGCCAGAGATGCTCAATTGTGGCACATATCTTTCAATGATTTAAAATTGCTGCTGATATACAATGGAAAAGGTGCCCACATTCCAAGTAAAAATCACATACAAATTTCCTAAGATTGTTCCTATAATTTCTGTTTTTCCCTATATTTCCTATATTCTAGTTTTTTGGCCCTATAATTAGCCCTAATATTTTTTGCAAGGTTACTGGCAGCCCTGCATTATTGACATAGTTGAAGTTTAACATGGTGGTGTGTAAAAGAGGATCTATGTATTTCATTACTACACTTTGTTTTGAGAAGACTCAATAAAATCGCAAGGATGTGAAGTACAAAGAAAGCCTCCATGTGGTGTCCTAGCTATTCAATGAACAATTCAAATGAATGAGTGCATATGTTCCAATCCTTGACAACGGCAATATAGCACGTTTAATGCAGAGCGCAGTAGGGCGTAGTCATGCATAATTTGAATGCATAAAACGCTTGATATCAAGTCTCTTCGAACGCCGTGTCCCAGATTACAGAATACGATTATAGTTTCAGGCTGACGAAATCATATTTTACCAAACTTTTTGAACATAATGGAAGATTTCTATGTAATAGTTAAAATCATGTTCAAATTTGTGCTAATTTGTGATGACATTAAAATCAAATTGGACCTCTTGGATTATGATCACAACTTCAAATTTATGTGGCCGATGATGTAGAAATATAATATTTTTAGTTCACTGAAGCTTTCATATGAGAGTCCTTGCAGTACTTTAGTTAAATTCTCAATATGCATTCTATGGCCTGATAAAGAGCTATGCCAGTTGGAGGAATGGCAATGATTGACTAGTGGGAAAGGGTTCTTAGATAAGTTTAAACATTAAAATATTATTCAACTTCGGTAATAATCAGCTCCCTCATGATAATCTGATCTATTCCCGTAACTACAGAGAAGGGAGAATATGGGTTCCCAAGAAGTAGGCTTGCATTTTGTAAGCATTTGGAGCCGTCAGAGGAAGGCGATTATGCCAAGGCAGTAGAGCTCCTGCACCCTATCAGGTATGAATGTGGTCACATTGGAGGAGTCTGCTCGTTAAGAGAAATGATACTGATATGTCAAGATGGGTTGCAGTATAAGGTTACACTTTTGAGGTACAACTTATATTTAAGAATGGAAATATGGTACTTATTTAAAGAGACATTACAACATTTACCACAAAGAAAGCGGCCTCCAATTTTTTTTTAACCCGTTTTTTTTTGCATATTTGGAATGCTTACCAGTGTATTAGATCGCACCTGAAGTGATTAAACCAAATACTCCGTCTTTATGTAATAAGATGATGATTTATTATTTTCTGTCCTGCCTGACAGAAAATCAAAACATGGTTTCCTATTGGGACGATTAGGAGAGCAGGCAAGTTCAAAACAAAGTTTACGGTTTTCTTTTGTACTTAATTGTTTGTCCAATAAACCTTAAAAACGTTCTTGGAAGGTGCTGTACACTCCATACATTTTCAGGATGCAGGGTATCAGTTCAAATACACACATGACTCTCTTGCATCCGTAGATGAAGATGACCACATGTAAATAACATATCGGATGTTATTATTATTATTGATCATTTTCTCAATTCATGTAATTTGTTGAAAGCCTCTCATAGTGGACTGTCATGATTCATACTTTTATTGATATGTATTCACCCTGAAAGAGATGTGATGTTTTTAGAAATTTCAATTAATCTGTTAGAATTCATTCTTTTTAACTAAACATGCATTATTATTTGTATTTTTTTCAGAGGGACATTTTTAATCTGTTTCTGATTGATGCTGCATTAAAATCAACTGAAAAACAACACCATAAACTTGCAAGGTAGGTGACCCAAAATAGTTAACAGTTGGATTTCTTTTAGATTATGATCAAATCAGATATATTTTCTAAATGTAAGGGGCTATGTATTCAAATTAACATTCCATTTTGACAAGTATTTTGCTATGCTGTACGGCACATAATACATTTTAAAGTGTAAATTTAATATACCAGTTCACAGAGTATGCACAACAGTATATTGTTGAATGAAGTATCAATTCCATTTCTAAAGAGTTATAAGACTGCCATGGTTGTTGCTTCTGTATTTGTATTGAATTTGAAAGTTTTAGTAAGAAGCAATCCAGTAGCCTATATCATTCTGAATGCTGCCCTCAATAGAGTTCTGCAATTAGAATCTGAGAAAATATGACTGTTAGAATTCATTACAAAATTAGACCTCGGCTACGTGTTTGGAAGTCTCTAACTGAACTTCGGGATGCAGGCACTTTAATATTTTCTTTTAGAAACTAAATGTCAACTTATAACTTAGAATACTCTAACTATATATAAAAGATTCTTTGAACCCAAGATTCGGGAAAAAATTGTAAGTGCTTAAGCATTTGGATTAATCCAAAAAATATGATGAATTAGATCACATCAAACTGTTCATATTAAATTGCAGAATTGACACAAAATTACACACCCCAAGATCGATTGAGGTCGTCAATCTGTTACATGGAAAAGCTACCATGGCCACATTAAAAGTAAACATAGAGCTAAATCCCAATTACTTTTATTAGATTACAAGAGAACAGAGAAATTTAAGTGTACTTTTTTGCCCAATTTACAGGTGCTTGTTAAGTGAACGCCAAGCGACAAGACATAATTCACCATTGACAGAGAGGTTACTGTCACGTTCAATGGCCTTGCATGTTGACTAGATCATCCATAAAGTAACTCAATAGGTGATGCATTCTGCATGTATCATTGGTCTATTCTATTTGAAATCCTCAACAACTTTTATGAAAGACATTCAAGATTTTAGCAATTCTTTCTTTTGACAAATGCTACTATTGCTGATTATAAATCATTGTCTTAGATATTGTTTGACAACAATGAAAATG
Source organism: Ophioderma brevispina (assembly GCA_023653785.1). Lineage (NCBI taxonomy): Eukaryota > Metazoa > Echinodermata > Ophiuroidea > Amphilepidida > Ophiodermatidae > Ophioderma > Ophioderma brevispina. Next base: position 15,001 of record JAMKCH010037758.1, on the reverse strand, counting down.
TAATTCATGGTGTGAAATGTTAACATTTAAAACACTTTGAGGGAGTGATTTCATAATGGAATAGTCCAATACTTAAAAATCAGGGAATTAAATTTAAATATTAAAGCAATCCAAATAGATGTTATTAAGTATCAAGTACAAAAGTTGTTCTTATATCCCATCTTTGGCCAATACAGCATAGATATAGGTATATGCCTGTGTAATCATTTATCTGGCCATATTTTGTAAGTGCTGCTTCTCGTATGATCTTGCTCTTCTCAGAATGAACCTTGTGGTGTGGTCATAAGAAATGTTCAGGGATCATGAAAGGTTAAAGGTCATCTAAGGGTCATTGAAATAGTTGAAAATGCTGAAAATTACTTATTGTGAATAATCATTGCTATAATTCACCAAAGTTGTTCAGAATTATTCTCGAGTGGATTTTTGGGTCTTCAGGAATTTGAGGTTGTAGGTCATCTAGCAGGCATTTTAGGTCATTGTGTAATATGCTTAAAATGTTGCTGCTTGTACAATAAAGGTGGATATTTATCACAGTTACTCAGATTGATCCTTGAGGGGTGGGTGGTATGGAGTGTTCAAGGATAAGAGTCCCAAAGGTCACTAGGAGTCATATTAGGTAATTGTGTAAAAAGTTGTTAAAAATGAAACTTAAACAAAATGTATCAGTACTTGAGCAAAATTACTCAAACCTTTGGTCTTCCTGGTTATTTTATAAAAATAATCACTCACATAGGTATATGTCTGCTTTACTTTTGCCATCTTGTGTTTTAGGATTTAATCCTGTAGCCTGTAATGCTGTCATACATTTTTTTCTTGTATTTTCAAAGGGTAAACCCTTACTAAAATATATATTTACCATATCCTTTATCAAGCACTTTCTTTTAGAAAATTACTGAGTTTTGTGTTATTCTACTTAGTATTTTTTTGCTCTAGGAATTAACATTGTTTTTATCGCTATAATTTCTGAAATAGCCTATCATTTTTAAACTCACATTTGGCAGCATAATTTAGTAAGAAGCAAGTTAGGCCAAAAAGAAATTGTTGTATTGGAGTAACAAGAAATTTTCAAATAGGGTAGGGTGGGTGTTTTTTTTTTAATAATGCATTACTACATCAAATCAACACACATAGTCTATGTAATGTTATTAATATTGATACTTTTGACTCTTATTATTGAAACAAATGAAAAGGCACTTGGTACATCAGGAATCCTACATCATGCTCTTAGGACCATTTTTTGTCATTTTCTGGTCTTTACAGACTAAATCTTGCAATCCTAAGGCAATCCTTAAGGCAGGAAGACACATAGGGATCACTTTGTTGTGTCGCCTGTCTTAAGGCAGGAGGACGCATAGGAATTACTTTGTCCACTGTTGATGTCTGTTGTTGTGAAAAAGGGTTAACATTTGCCTGTAATATCTGCAAACTTCGATGGATTTAAACCAAACTTGAGTCTTAGATGCAACATGGGATCCCTCATTTGCTGATGAGGTCAAAGGTCATATAGTAATACCAAGGTCAAAGCTTGTGTGAGGTCAAGTTGTAAGATAGGCTGAAAATGTAAAATTGACCTTAACGCCCCTTTAAACTCAACAAACATATTTTTTGACACATTGCTATATTGATAAGACCATCAAGTATTAAAAATTTTAATAGCAAAATTTATCATTTTCCCTTCCGTTGCCATGGTAACGGCGGCCATCTTGGAAATTTTGAATAATTCAGTATAATCCATTTTTCTCAGAAACCATATGACATAAATCATGAAACCAACTCTGATATAATTTTTGGAATTGTAAATCATGCAATTCCGAGTAATAACGATGAAACTACCTGCAACAATAAAACTCGGTCCTGTGAGCCCTTCATGAATTTTTTGGGTGATTGGTGAGTTAAAGGGGCTTAAGGCAGTGTCACCTTGAGCTTCCTGAGTTTCCTATTTTGGTTTGTAACTCGCAAATTTTGATTTTGTCTGTAAAAGTATACATTTCTAGAAAGAAATTGGCGATGAACCCTATTATGGCATCGTTAATGTAAAACTTTCCGTATTTTTGAGAAAAATACGAAAAAAAACATGATTTTGGCCCCAAAATTTTCAGACAGCATAACAAAAAACAATTTGAATTTTTCATGATTTCTTATGTTATTATTTTAGAAACGAGACAACTGGTCTAGGGACGGTGTATTATTAACTTTTTGAAAAATAGAGCTTACTGTTCAAAATATAAGGAAAAATGCAAAAAAGTGTTGATTTTTACCCTTTTTTTTTTTTTTTTTTTGTTTTTTTTTTCGCTTTCCAAAATTTGTGAGGATATATTGGAGAATATCTTTATTTAGAAATCGAAAAATGAAAAACTGAGAAACCCTCCCTAGAGAAGACCGATTGCTATCATAGAAAAGTTATAACTTGCTTTGATTCAGGGACTTTTGGAGTTATCTTGTCTAAAATTGGGTACCAAATTTTGCGAAAATTGAACATTGAGAAAGCTGTTGTTTTAGTAAAAAAGTTGATTTTTCACGCCATTTCAAGTCTGTCTTTTCTCAATACTTATCTTGAACTTCAAAATTGAGTATTTGTGCAGTATGAAAATACATCTGTATGCACTATTTGAATCAATATCTTTTCTCCTAACTCCAGAAATCGAAGAATTGAAATGCGTCTGGTCTATAGCGCTTTGTTTACATTTTCAAATATTATTTTTCGTTTTATTTCCAAGATTCGTTCGCGCAAAAATACATAAAAACAGCACGCTTCATTACGCAGCTAAAATTCCCCGCGCGACGCGATCTGCGCCTTGCGCCTGACGGCGTGTAATGTGCTTAAATTCCCGCCGTTAAGACATGTGGGTTTTGTGACTTTAAAGGTCCAAATAGCTGTCTTTTAAATAGCAAAAAATCCAACTCAGGATTGTCTGCATTGGATAACCTTTGTTGGTAGAATAGAACACAGGTTGATGTTTAAAATGGTGCCAAAATTCATAATTCAGTAAAAACAAAAGCACTAGGGATAACACTTACCCTTAATTAAAGTTGAATTTCAATTGGAACCAGAGTCATAGGTGCACCATTGCATCCCTCATTTGTTTCTTGTGGTCCAATGGTCAATGCCCAGGTCAAAGGTCATATGAAGCCTATCATTTTATAACCAGAGACGGCAGGCGACACATGCGGTCTGAGGAACGATGTAGTTTTTTGTTTTGTGTTTCCTTTAAAGGGTCACTTGCACATTTTCAGAACTAACCTTTTGGGGGCCATTCTTTGGTCACGTTTGTGACCAAAAACCTGTGATTTTTTAGTTTCAAATCCCATGCGTTTTGTCAGCGTAACCTATCTGTTATTACTTTTTACATTATGAATCACCTTCAGTCCAAAACCTACCAAAATAGTGTTTCCACTTTTCTAGATTGGTTATTTTGTCATGGTTGCCCCCAAAAGTTTGGTCACATGTGTGACCTTCTGATGGTCACAAACGTGACCGAACTTTATTTTTCCCCAATGACAAAATAACCAATCAAGTGAAAGTGGATATGTTATTTTTGGTTAGGCTTACACTCAAGGTTATTAATAATATAAAAAGTAATAACAGATTGGTTATGTTGACAAAACAGCATTGGGTCGAAAGTAAAAAATCGCTGGTTTTTGGTCACAAACGTGACTGAAGAATGGCCCTTTGTCAAAACTGAGGGTTTCCAGGTTTGTAATGATTATGCGTTGCCTATCACCTGAAATGAATACAAGTTCCTTTGGGTTTATACCAAGTAATTTTGTAATAAACTAACTCTGAGGTGGTTTTATTCCAGTGGGTTCAGTTACAAAACTGAAACACAAGAAAATACACATTAGAGTTGTCTAATTTTCCCTGTCAACCCTTCAATAGACTGGTCCAGGACCATATCATTGCCTAAGGTTCTCCATTTACTAGTTGTATGGAAATTGAACTTTATTAAAATGAAGATCTTTTGACTGAAAATGAAGGAAAGATTGGGAATATCCAGCTGACTTGTGTTTGTAAGTAGAGTGCTTCCAGGTGGCTAATTTAATGTTTGTTGATGTAAAACAGTTTTAGTGCTCATTGCAAGTCCCAATCTATCCATTTCAACTATTTTAAGGATTTTGTGTATTTTGCTGTAAATGTCCCGGTGTCCCTTTACACTGCTTTGGTATTTATGATTTTGTAGTTGTCTTCAATTTCATGATTTTTATAATTTTATGAGAAATCTATTTTCCTTTATTGCACTGGATGCATAGATAGCCCCTGAGGCTCACTTCACATTTTTATTGTGCATGTCTTGCCCTGCAATCCCAGATATCAAAACTAGGATATTTGTCTCCTTGTCAGCAATCTGGAAAAAAGGATAATTGTGGAGGGGTAGCATAAGCCCCAACTCATGGGGTTGTACATGAACAGTGGTCCATCCAGCCCAAAAGGGTGCATGAGGAGGTGTATACAGATCCTTACTATACTGGCTTACCGAGACATGTTTTCATGCGAACCACATGTTCATTGTACCGGGATAAAAGCATGGGCAGTCATTATAAAAGTTCTGTATAACAGGTTATTTTTTTACTTGCAAGTAACAAGTAAAATTAAATTTAAAAGAGCATTAAAAACATCTTTGACCCATAGATTAGCATGTTTAGCTGATAAAGCAGCAAATTCAAACATTTCAAAAAGTGTTAAGTTTTATAGAATTGCCCGGACAAAGTATGCCATGCAAAAATAGTCTGCCATACAGTAGCACTATTTCCTGTAGAATCTATCTTGTAAATAATTTTAATAGTGTATTTTTCTAAAATGGATTTTTGTATAAGACTAAGAGGAGCACAGGTATTTTCTTGAATGGTATATTTGTGTATATGTTATTACAATAACTTTTTTTTTTAAATCTGTGTTTGTCTGTTGGGTTTGATGTTAAAGCAATAACAGCACATTTTTTGAAGAGCACCCCCAATTTTCCAAATGTTTTGTGATTTTTGCACAGTTGCATTGGTAACTGGCTAGTAAACTATACCTGTGAATGGTAAAGCTCGAACATGTCTATGTATCGCAAAAGAAGGAATTTTGTAATTAGAATAATTAATATCGGAAATCTCCGCTAATAATTCAACGGCTGCTGTGAAAGGTCTTTCCTATATTTATAGCGCCATGTACGTGTCTACTCTCATCCATTATTTGTTCTGTTGGTTCAGGAGAGTCAATTTAGAGGTCATTTCCGTGAGGTGGCACTAATTTCACAATGGACGGACATTGTCATGTCACAATTCGCATCAAATGCACATTTGGATTTTGATTCTATTACCAAATCACTTATTTATGACAAATACGCCTTTTGAGCATAACCATTCGCAGGTTTAGTTTACTAACAATTACCAACAAAGCTGTGCAAAAATTTCAATTTTGAAAATTGGTGAGTGCTCTTCAAAAATTGGTGCTGTTATTTAAGTTTGTTTTGATTGTGGTTTATTTTATCAGATGTAGACTGTATCCTCTCGAATAAATTCCCCCCGGCCCATTTTCCAACAAAAATAACTCTCAAACTCCCAATTTGTACCATCAACTACACGATAAAGGAAAACAAAGGGAAATTACGCTTTACAATAACAGAATAAAGACGGCATGTACCAACCTTTACTCTGCCTCCAATGCCACTTTTTTGGTCCCCGCCAACTTTTGTTGGCGAAGGGGGGAACATGAGAACTGCTCTTCGTCCGTTTGCGTGCGTGTGTGTGTGTGTCCCACGCGATATCTTGGATCTAAAGGCCCTGTGGGGGTCATCTTCGCAACATAGATGATCTCAAGTATGCGTTGGACTGGATCTGAAATGGGTCATGGTCAGGGGTTCAAAGGTCCAAATATGGTCAAAATAGGGTAGAATTGCTATAAAACCTTGTAAAACACAATATATTTTTATCTGAGCAGTATGGGGGCCACTTTCACACCATAGATGGCCACTCAAGTAGGCGGTGGACGAGTTCGGAGGTGGGTCATGTGCTTGGGTCAAAGGGCAAATGCGGTCAAAAATGCGTCAAATTACTCGTCAAAATAGTGTTATATTGTTATAAGCCGTGTAAACACGATATCTTGTTATCTGAGCAAAGTAGGTGCCCTATCTTCACACCATGAGCACCTAAAGTAGGCGGTGGATTGTTGTTTTTTGTTATGAGTTCGGAGAGGGTATGTGGTTGGATGGTCAAAGGTCAAATGCAGTCAAAATGGGTTTTAAATTGCTTTAAATCGTGTCAATTGTGGTGGATGAGTAAACTTGGTGGCTGTTCCATACTTTGATGCCAAATTTTTGATGGTCATTTTCAAGGTCATGTGGGGTCCATGCAGGTAAATCAATCACGAAACAAGTGTAGGATTAATGAAACTTGTGGGGCATTCCCCAACATTCGTGGCCAAAATTTTTAAGGTCATTTCAATGTCGTGCGGGTCATCCCAGGTCAACTCACTTAACATGGTTGTATGGCCATGAAACCTAGTGGGCATAGTCAGAGCCATTTAAAGCATTTTTTCAAGGTCATGTTTCCAACCATCATCTGGGTCCATTTGATGTCAAATCACTGCAAATGGGTGTATGGTTCATACTACAAACCAAACCTTGTAAACATGATATCTTTTTATCTGAGCAAGTATGGGTGCCCATCTTCACACCATAGATTCACTCAAGTAGGCCGTTGGATGAGTTCGGATATGGGTCATGTGGCTTGGGTCAAAGGTCCAAATGCAGTCAAAATGGGTCACTAAACAAGTGGTAGGATAATGAACTTGGTGGTTGCATTCAACATTCAGTGCCAAAAATTTTGAAGGTCATTTCAAGGTCGTGTGGGGTCATCAAGGTCAAAATCACTAACATGGTTTTATGGCCATGAAACCTGGTGGGTAAGGTATAGTCAGAATTTGAAAGCATTTTTTTCCAGGTCATTTCCACATCATCTGGGGTCAATTTGAGGCAAATCACCTGCAAATGGTTGTTATGGTCATACTACAAACCTTGTAAAAACATGATATCTTTTTATCTGAGCAAGTATGGGTGCCATCGTCACACCATAGATGTCACCAAGTAGCGTGGATTAGTTCGAGATGGGTCACTGTGGCTCGTGTGGGTCAAAGGTCAATGCAGTCAAAAGGTCACTAAACAGTGGTAGGATAATGAAACTTGGTGGGTGCATTCAACATTCGTGCCAAAAAATTTTGAAGGTCATTCAAGGTCGGGTGGGGGTCATCCAAGTCAAATCACTTAACAATGGTTGTATGGCGATGGAACCTGGTGGGTATAGTCGCATTGAAAAGCATTTTTTAAGGTCATTCTACAATCATCTTGGGTCATTTCAGGTCAAATCACTGCAAGTGGTTCTATGGTCATGAATCTTGGTGGGTTGTGGTAAACATTCAGTGCGGAAAATTTGAAGGTCATTTGAAGGTCATGTGGGGTCATCCATGGTTGTATAGTCATGGGTGTAGTCAGCATTTGATACCAAAATTTTCAAGGTCATTTCAAGGTCATCATCCTGGGGTCATCCAATGTCCAAGAAGGTCATATCACTACAAATAGTTGTATGTCAGAAACTTGTGGGTGTGGTCATATTTAGTGCTGGCTGTAACTTGTGATCTTTTTAAAAGGTCATGCAGGGTCATCCAAGTCAAATCACTAAAATGGTTCTATGGTTCCTGAAACCTGGGCGTATCACCTTTGGGATACCAAAAAATTTCCCACATTTCAAGGTCATCAGGTCCAATCACGTAAGGTCAAATCACAATGTTGCATTGTTTTGGAAACTTATAGTATGGTCAACCCCATACAAATGACATTTGTTGAACGTAATTGATGTCAAGTGGTCATCCAAGGTAAAATAACTACTAATGGTTGTACTGCCATGAAACTTGGTATCGATTATGTTAACTACACCAACATTTTTCGAATCATCTTGGGTCCTCTAAGGTTATTGCAACAGATATGGCATTAGCATCAGTGTTTCGCGAATCACTTATTTCTACCACAATCTTCCTATGATCCTACAAGGTTATTCTACTTCGCTCCTTTTACACCGCGAGGGGCGGGGGACCTTTGTGGTTCGAGAACCGCCTTGTTGAAAATGCAAACTTGCCCATTTAACAGAAGAGCTTGGAATTTGTTTAGAACCAGCTTTTGAGTGATTTTTGTTTCTTTTTTGGTCAACGTGATGAGTTGCCCTAACAGTGCTTGTATTACAGGTTTTTAAATTTTGAAGCAGTGTGCATCACCAGTAAAAACAATTTAAGTGGGATACCCAATTTAAGCTCTAATTTTTCATCTTAATAAAATGACCTTCACCCCAAAACTGCAACCTTGCAAACTGCAAACTTTTGTTCCGATAGTTCAAACCCATTTTTAGTGAAAGCTAAAAACATGATTTTGTAATCCCCATAAGTACTTACTGTGTAAAATGAATATTTATCAACCAAAATGGGGGCATATTTTTCGCTCATATTACCATCCAAACCAACATCCTTTAGGCCTAAAATTCACAGGGAAATGAGAAAAATAGTAGCTTTTCTTTCTGATCCAAATTTTGACTTACTGGCCAATTTTGGTTCCTGGGGATGAGGCTATATCGATCAGACCATGGACTTTAAAGCGACTAATGGCATAAAAAATATTCAAACATAATGAAAAGGACCCTTACTGAAATCACTTCCACAAGTTTGAAAACAATTTGGATGTTACATTTTGTAAAAACAGTAAACCGGAAGAGTTCCAGAGGGGAGGTGGCACTTTCTGGACAGAAAACCAAGGTGTTGACATCCCTGACAGAATTTACAGTTATCTAGCAGGTTTTTGTGACACATTCAAAAGACAATTCAGACAGGATTCAGAGGCATTGTATTTTAAGGCTTGTAGTAAGATATTGATCTGAAAAGTAAAAGGTGGATTAGCCGGATTAGCACTATACAAAATTAGCCCCCAATGTTCTGTGAGCTATGACAAGCATGCTTTTCGAGTTTGGTAAATGCTGGCAGTAATGTCGCATCCTTGTTCCCAGAAATTGTCACGAACTGCCACCTCCTCCTGGAACGTTTCCTGTTTTTTAACTGTTTTTACAGAATGTAACATCCAAATTGTTTTTTTTAATATTATTTGTTTAAGTGATTTCAGTACGGGTCCTTTTTTATTATGTCTGAATATTTGTTTATTGCATTAGTCGCTTTTAAGTCATCTCTGTAGAATTGTGTTTGGAGGGTCATGGTCACAATGGTCTTGCCCTTGACTTCCCTCACTTGTAACTTGTCAAAAATAAAGCAGTCTGTGGTAAGCTTTTCAGCCATCAAGCACATCTGAAAAAGAGACACACCCCTGCTGCATGTACAGACTGTCCTATAAAATATATAAAACTAAATTAAAAGATAAAACTGTGGCTTTCTTTTTGTGAGAGATTTTCACTTTGTCTAATTTTGCAATAATTTAAGACAAACAAGCTGGTGTACAAGTTATCTAGAGTGCCTTAAGGCGTAAGAAGATTACTTTAGTGGAAGGAAGTGGTTTGAAGAGTTCGCAATCTGATTAGATTTTGGGCTGTATTTTGGCAGTCCTTTCTTGTGGTAATTAAAGGCAGAAGTGTTGTGAAATTGGTTTAAAGCTGACCTTAAATTATAATCTGTTTTAAGAATTGAATAAAGTATGATTTTGGGAACCGGTGTGAACGTAATAATAGTCCGGCGGAAGCCATAGTCCAGCTCCATAGACGATGACGAATCAAGCATGAAACTAATGTGCCGGCGAGATCACTAAATTGAGTGCCCCTATGCCGTACCGTTGTATGCCGACTGGCGAGTCCCCGGACTATATTCTACACTACCCTGTGCTCTCTGTTACGAGAATTGAACCGCTAACCATTATTTTAGCGTGGAAGAACGATGCCGAGTGGAGTTCTTCCACCAAAAATAATGGTATCGCCTTGCGTGTGGGCCATGGGCCTGACGTTTCAACCCTAGCAAAATCTTCATTAAAGGCAAACTTCATCAAAGGCTAACTGATGTCAGTTTGCCTTTGATAAAGGTCGTGCTAGGATCGAAACGTAAGGCCCACACTCTACACATAGGATTTTAAAATGAATATCCTGTGATAAAAAAGTGAAGATGAATGTGAAATTGTGAATAAATAACTGTATTTTACCTTTTCACCTATAGCAGCTGTCCACCTAATGTGTACTTGCAGAAGTACAAATAAAATATTAAAAGTGGATCAAATGAATATTCTTCCTTATTGCTGATGTGTTGTGAATTATTGGGCAAGCTGTATTATCTATAACTGACTTGAGAAATTGTTGAAAGTAACTGAATTCAGGCGTTTGTCATTGAGCTCCTGAGCCACATCTTAAGACATACGAGAGCACTAAACTATGCTACCTCATTTGCATTTGATGTTACTTGGAAAAACAATACCAGCTTTAACACTTAATTGTTTAAGGTCTTGCGCACTCCCGTCCCGTTGGTGTATGGGGGAGGATTAAGCTGAGAATTGTTTCTTTGGTACCAAATTGTATTGAAGACATTTCTGCACAGCCAAATACAAGATGAGAAGAAGTCTTTTAAGTGTCTAGTGTCTAATCTATATGAAATCACTACATAGAAAAAACATATGAATGTCTAGAAATGCCTTGATGTAAATTATAATTATTCTTGGATCTCCCGTCTCTCTTGCACTGTTTTAGTAAACATCTCTTAATAGAAACACCCCATTGCATGGGAGGAGCTCACTCGACCATCCATGTATAAAATTGGCCTCCAGCAGGTCTCATCGACCTAGAGGTCTAGCATCCTTGGATGGTGATTAATTAAAAAAATCTTGATTCTGATTCTCTTAATAGAAACACCCCAGTGCATCGGAGGAGCTCACTCGACCATCCATGTAAAAAGTTGGCCTCCAGCAGGTCTCATCGACCTAGAGGTCTAGCATCCTTGGATGGTGATTAATTCAAAAACCATAGACAGAATGTTGTCCTTCGTGCAACGTCACCGGGATGAGGTCTCCTGACAATGCTTCAGTTTTTACGGATACCAATTAAGGTCCTTGCGAACAAGCCTACTAAAACTTGACTAAAAGATGTTTGGAAGGGGTTGTGCCTTGAACTGGTTTTTGGGTCCTTTAGCAATGCCCACGTAACCCTAGCAATCTAACGCTTCTCGTGGCCTTCCAGAGGCTGAATGTCGTTTTCATAAATATAGATTTTCCCAGTAGGCTTAAAACATTTTTCGTTTAATATATTTCATATTTCGTTACGTTATTTAGTTATTAACTTTTTATTTCATAATTTTCGTATATTTTTATATATTTTCGTCAAAATCAATTTTGTCGTATCCATGGCCCATCATCTGAATGTACAAAGCAATTTCGTCTTTGGTCATTTAAAGACACTATCACTAATTCATCCAAAAGGGTCAAAATATTTGAAATTTGCAGGAATAGCTTAAAAGTGAAGGCTAAGTCTATAGAACTCTCATAAGTTACTTTTTTCCAACTGAAGAACTGACTGAAAAGGAAGAAAACAGCAGTGTTCAAAGATACAAATCTCCATTCACCTACGTGTTGTAGAAAGTGTCCGTATGGACAGTAATGACTGAAATATCTGATTTGGTCCTTATTTTGTTGCTTCCGGTCTTAGCATTTGCAGGTATGTTAGGGTACTTGTTTACAGACATGCTAAAATCTAATTTGTTATTTTAATGAATTAGAAAATCACTAATAGTGCCTTTAATATCATATTTAGCTCAGTGTATTTCGTCTCGTATGTTGTATGCCATGGCTATTAGTTTCGTGAAACTTCAATTGCTGTGAATGTGCATACTAAACTATGGCGCCATATTCTTCTTGCGCATGAGGTAGCAGCTAAATGTGTTCAATTTGGTGGAGCCAGCTCACTGTTGATTGGTTGGGGTTTGAGAAGTCTCTATCAACCGGTGAACGGAAGGTAGGGCCCCGGGTAGGGCACTCATTGAGAATGTGATCCGCCATATTGATACTGGCCCGCTTTCAGCTCGTGCTTTCTCTGCGAAGTTCAATGATGTGGCTGATGTCAAAGGTCATGGACCAAGGTCAAAGGCCATCTGAGATCATGTTTCACACTGCCATCACTGACCTCTACACATGGATAGCGGGTCTGAGTCACTGATTGAAACATCAGGAAGTTGGTTTTTGACCTGTACAATATGGCGAGAAACAATGCATGCATACACCTTTTCAAACAATAGAACATCTGAGTGGAATATGTGCACCAGCAGGTGTATGCATTGTTTCTGCCATATTGTATAGGTCAAAAACCAACTTCCTGTTGTTTCACTAGGCGACCATTCAACTGTGCGGCAGCCCGCTATCCATGTGTAGAGGTCAGTGACTGCCATCTCGCCAGTGGGATGATGCAAGTGTATTTGCCGTGTTTTCTATTGTTTAAGACGGGTCTAATGCCAAACATGTCGTAAATACGTTGGCAGGACACCAGTTTACAGTATCACAGGGATGCCTATGGTCCTTATAGTGGAGGAGGTAGGACCCAGGTCAAACATCATCGTTTACCCCTCACTACAGAAAAGGTTTGACACCTTCGGTAGTTAGTATAGACCCTCTATATCAATGCTAGGTAGGTAGTATACTCAAATTGTGGTGTCACTTTTTCAATAGGGGCCAATTTAAGTTTACACAGGGGTCAAACTTTTAAAATGCTCCAATCATGTTTAAATCTAGTCATAAGGATTACAAAAATGTATAGTTTGTACCATCTATGACCAATGGTTTTGGAGTTATAGGGTACAAATGGCTAAAAATGGTAACAAAGGTCAATTTCTTTTTGTACAGGGGTCAAAATCAGAAGTTGCTCCAATTTTGTTGGAAATGATAGAAGTTGTTCATCTAGCTTAATGCATCAAAATAAGGAATAGTTTGTACCATTTGCAGTGTATAGTTATCATGTTATGCGACAAAATAGGTCATAGGGCAACATAATCCAATTGGCGTTGACCTTCTTTGACCCTTATCTCCGTAAGTAAACATTTAACATAATCAAAACTATATATACTTTTTGGTAGTCCTCTTACCTCAGGCAATAATTTGCAAGTATTTAAAATATAATCAGAATAACTTTTAATGTTGACCCCTGTACAAATTGAGATTGACCTTTTTACCATTTTAGCCATTTTTACCCTATAACTCCAAAACCAATGGTCGTAGGTGGTACAAACTCTACATTTTTGGAATCCTTATGATTAGATGGACAATATGGCATACATTCAACATTATAGGGGCATTTTAAACGTTTGAACCCTGGGAAAACTTAAATTGGACCCCTTTGAAAAAGTGATACCACAATTTGAGAGTACTACCTAGCTAGCATTGATGTTAATAATAATAATAACAATCTTAAATAGAGCCTACTGCAGAGGCCTCTAGGCGCTTACATAGAAAGCAGCAAGATACAAAATATCAATATGACAAAACAAAAAATAGATAAAAATTCTAATGTTAAAACAACAATGGATATACATCAATTATACACAATGTCAAAATAGCGTAATTTTAAGTAAAAATGCCAAAACAATATATATACGAGGGGTATAAATGAGAATCCTATTCTCGAAGTTTGGGGAGAAGGTTGAAGATGTTTTATATAGTTTGAAGGGTGAATGAATCGAAGTTTTGTGGTCCAACTCCTGGGAAATGTGGGGAACTTTGCTAAAATAAGGGGACGGGTTAACGGTTGTTTTTTATTTGTTTAAATTAGTACAGGTGGAAATGTGGAAATCAGGTCACATTATGTTTAAATTACCCCATGTATGTGTCTCATTATATGGAATTTAAAAAAAGGTATAGTGTGATATAGGTTCCGACCTTTAGGTACTGGCTACAGCCCTGATAAGGTTCAAGGTCATTCTGGGGACAAAAAAAATCTAGTGCCAGATTTTGTTGAAACCGGTGTCACATTATTGCCCTGCGTCGTACTGAAGCAGACATCCATTTCAATCTTTGGGTGACAGCTCTGTTTAAAATTTGAGGTCATTTTGGTGACTCCTATAGACCCCTGTAGACCCTGTTACATGATGCCCATGAATTACGAACCAAATGCCAAAACATTGTAATATAGGCAGACGAACCATTTGACACCAGTTTCAAGCGAAATCGTAGTACTGGGTAACGTTTACCCCAGGATGACCTGAACCTTAATAGGGCGACCTGTTTAACTAATGGTCGGAACCTAGAACAAAATTACCTTTTTTTAAGCCTTATAATGAGAAAAATACATTGGTATATACATTTAAACAAATTTGACTGATTTCAAATTTACCCTGCTACTAATTTTACCCCCTTATTTACAAAATTCCCAACAGTTTCCAGAGGTTGGGACCCAACAATCGGATTCAGAACCCTTCAAACTATAGGAAAACCCATCTCAACCTTCTTCCCCAAAACTTCTAGAATGGGATCTGATTTATAACCATACTAATATTGTGACCAACCAGATAGAAGAGAAGACAACCAGTTGCCTTCCTACTAAGAAATAATGGGAATACACCTGAATCGTCAGCTGTGAGGATCTGGGTGTATGTACCCCACAGCGACATCGGTTAAGTCTGATCTTTCTGGATTCAGATGCCTCGAACCCTCACCAAACTGATGAAAACAACTATAGGCAACCGGATTGGATGAAGGTAGAGAATAAGAAAAAGAAAGAAAACAATCACAGAATTATAATAGTGATTGGACGCATCAGAAACGGATAGTACAGGAGCCAAAATGTTGTGTAAATCGGAATGTCTTGAGACGGGACTTGAAAATAGTTGCTGACTGAGCCTAAGCAGGATACTGGTAGGAGTTTATTCCACAAATGTGCTGCTGTGTAGCAAAAGATCTATCACCCTAGAACTTTGTTGATGAGTTGGCTATTTACTCAGCTGGGAGCAGAAGATGACTCAAGGTTCTCGGTGGTTGAATACAGCTGGATGAGTCAGAGATATAGGCGGTGACATGTGTGG
>JAMKCH010037757.1:0-14709 GCA_023653785.1 Ophioderma brevispina | reverse complement strand
GAGGGAGGTAGATGTTTACAGATATTATATAATAAACAATCTCCGATAATCGGCGATAAAGGGGAAAATATGTTTAATTATCCCATTAAAAAATTTTCACATGGGCATGCCCCCACTGAGACACAAAAAAGAGCAAAGGATTCTGGATGCTAGTGACGTCATGGATGGGCGTACCGATGCTAGCATGTGACCGCTACTAGGCATGGCGCCCAAAATTTTTATGTGGCAATAGGGTGTGTCTCAAGGCCTTTTTTGAGCACAAAAATGCGCTAGTTGGATCATTTCGTAACGTATATAATGGATAAAATATGCCGCACTATAATGGGTTTCGTGCAGTGAGAATTTTTTGCGTATCCGATGTGCCGTTTCAAAAGATATAGCCATTACGCTTATTTTTGCAAATTAAGTAGCGTTCATTTGATATTGTAACAAATTTGCCCGAAAAATGCCCAACATCTAATCAGGTTTGAGAACCTTTAACCCACTCCTTCCACCAATGTTACATCATTGTAGCCTTACGGTAACTCCAGGTAACTTGCACAAGCCCTTGCCGAGTGAAAGGTTATCATTTTGACCGGCCAAAATAATTAATATTCTGAAATGCAAATCCCGCATGCCAAAAGCTACCCTAGATTTGGCCCCTCACTCTATCCCCCTACCAAGTGTGAAGTAAATCATGTTACCGTTTAGCCAGCAGAGCATTTCACAAAGGTTTACCCGAATGGTCTGAAAAATATGCAAATAAGCAATAAAGAATTCATGAATAATGCAAATAAGCAGCCAAAACTACACATTTATGCGGCACCTCACCTATCATCCTATCAAGTTTGAAGTAAATCGGGGATAGCGTTTAGCCTGATAGCATTTTAAAAAGGGTTAACCGAGTCATACGGACGTACGGACACACAGAAATTGGGACTAGTACGTGCCTCCATGAACCTTCGTTCAGCGACACAAAAAAAAACTCTTTTTGACAACTAACACTTAACCATTCTCGGAATGCTGTGAAATAATTCTTGTTCCTCGTCATTCTGGCAGTAAACATCATGCAAGAACTGTGCTGTAGCTACCAGTCCAAACCTACCCAGCAATGGCTATGAGATATTCACAGTGACATCATCATCGGGCTTTCCTTCCAGCCATGCTTTTAGCTGCCTCAGTTTATCAAGTAGCCATCTCAATAAGACCAAGCAAAGGGTTGTCATGTTTTGCAGCTTGTCCTGTGGAAGGAATCCTGTAGAGATAAAAGAGAGTGTTTTGTAAATTATTTTCTCTTTTGTCTCTGTGCCACCTCGTGGTCTCTACATTTTCTCATGCTCTCTACTTCTGCATGTGTATTTATTGAAGAGATTCCCAACAGACAAATTTCAATAAAGTAATTAGCTATCTAGGAGAAAAAATACAGCAAGTAAACGTGTGTGATCTCCCGGCAAGATAGCAGTATGGAACATGACCTAGATGACGCTTTTGCATTGGTTTGATGACCTTTGCCCTCATCCACATACGAGGAACACCAATTGCACCTTAATCCAGTCTGGATTAAATTGGACTTCAAACTTTTCGAAGATGACCTGATAAAGAAAAACCAAAATCAAATAAAGCTACTCTATTTACTCATTCACCCTGGAAATTTAGGGCCTACAGAATGTTTAGTGTGGAAGTTATGAGCAAAAATGTCCCATTTTTGGTTCGACCAAATTAACTTAAAGAGTACTCTATGGGCTTACAAATTACATTTCTAACACTCACATCAAAAAGGGTTGAAAGTATCATTGGAAACTTTACAGATGGGGTTTTGGGGGTGAAGGCATTCTTATCAAGAAGCAAACCTTATACCTTATCTCAGGTCCATTCCCCTTTACCTTTCACAAGTATTATATGAATTACCGCCAAGCAGTGAACAAGAGCTGCAGACTTCAATGATGTCTTGTGGGTTTATCTTTGCCAGGACTGCTGTGCTTGCTCCAGGTATTGACTGATGTACTTCTGTACCTCTGTCCAAGCTAGGGAAGAAAATGCAAAGTATTAACAGAATCACTACAATTTGTTGGAAAATAAACTAAGGACAATACACGCGACACACAAAATGCCTATCTATAAAGTAATAGTTTAATAGTTAAACACATGAATCCAAACTCTTTACTTTCCGAATTTACAATTACAATTTTTTGCCTCCATTTAACCTATCTCCCGTTTGATTTTCTGGAACCCTACTGATGGGAAAGCAAATAGAGTGTAGAAGAACCCTCTTAAGTATCCTGAACCATCAAGAATGATCTCAGCCTAATGCACCAGAGATCCATCAACTCATGCATGATAGGGACATCATGGTTCAGTATGTGCTTAGTACTTCTTCCTCTGTCCATGGATGACCAATGATGATGATGAACTTATTGTCTATAGCTTTATACAGTTGATGTGGATCAAGTGTCGAATTTAATAAAAACTAATTTTATTTATAAATTTGTCAGGTATATACAGCCTTGATCTGCAGATCTCAGAACTATAATGGCAAGTAGTTAAACAGTTTAAATATTAGCCTCATCCCTCAGAGGTCACAGGGTCAAACTGTCGAGCACCATGTTGTATCCTTGGGGTGGGCACTTTTGCTCATTTACCTCTCTGGAAAAGTATGGAAAAGTATCAATATATACTGGGAAAGTAAATGGACCTTGCTGTACAGGATTGGCAAACACCTATAACAAACTACACCAGGATAGTCTGGCCCAATGCATCTAAGAAGAGATGGGCACTCTAGTCAGGTAGCTTAGCTATATGGCATGAACCTTATAGTACCAAATCTGCTCTATTTTTTGAACAAGACATTTATTTAATGCAGTTGAAAAATCAAAGATTTGAAGCACCAAAAAAGACCTTGATTATTGACACTGTATCTGCATAATATCAGGATGACACATTGCAAACCACTCTGAAATACATGTAGATTTTGGATTTGTACATTGTCCCTTACGTTGACTGTAAAAGCAGTTGTAGCAACACAGATCTATAACAGGGCTTGATACAATACATCTCCCTGGAATGCTGTCAGTCTCTTGGTCTGCATCAGCTTCTTGTCTTTCATTTTCGTCTCCTTGGTACGTATGTATCAGCCGTTCCCCCACTTCACAAGTTGGTGGGGTACCTTTCGAAACATAGCTGTGATACCCACCCTCCCTAAAGCAAGCATTGCAGCGTGGTCTAAATGCATTGTCCCAAACAGCCTCCCTGAAAAGTAAAATGGGTAGTGTCCTTTGTCAAGGGATCCCCCAACCCCCCCAAGAACAATGCAGAGGTTCATCAGGAATTATAATGATGCACCCATGCATCGGGCATATTTTTTGCTACACGGAAAGGGTTGTTTTTATAGTCCCTGAACTAAAAATATTGGATGCGTTAGCTGCAGAATTGTTAATTCCTGATGAACCGCTGTGAATCATCGTTGAATCCCTTTCACAAAGACCAAATAGATAAACGTTTTTACATGCAGCACATTAAATGCCAAAGTCACTTCTTGATTCATATAAAATAAAGTCATTTGGCAAAACTTTCCAAAATAGGTACCATGTTTTCAAATTACGTACTATATCCCTTTTATTGAACTCCGCACATCCACCATAATTTCAAATGAATGTGTCACGCAACCAGAAGTGTACCGACAGTTGTATCCTATAAACACCGCCCAAAAGTTAACTCCCCACCCCTGACATTTGTCAAGTTCAAATGAATGCATTGGATCTACATTGCATGGGATACAATTATAAGCGGTGTTTATTTATGGTATTTTGACACCTTCATTTGTGGTGATTGAGTATTGTTGAAGTATGCCCACTTGACCGAACCCACCCCCATGATTTAAAAGTTGCTTTATCCACTATTTCCAACCATCTGTGAGGGCACTGTGGTCCAAGTGGATAAGCCCGACTCGCACGCCAAAAGGTTGTGAGTTCGAGCCCCCCTGTGGCCAATGTGTTTCGCCCTTGAGTAAGGCGCTTTACCTCACTTACTCCTCCCTACCCCAGGTGTATAAATGGTACCGGCATTATTCAATGTCGGGAATGTAACAGAATCGTGTAGAGGAGGTGTACGAGCCCCTACAGCAACATTATATGGTGGAGTCTGGCCCAATCGCTTCGAAAGAGAAGATGGCACTCCGTTCCTGTGTATACAGGTCCTTCCCCTTTACCTTTACCTACTGTTAACAGATTGAAATCAGTTGCAATCCTCTTTTCTCTAGCTGCATGACTATTCTCCTTCTCTATAGGGTTTACTGCAACTTTGAAATCCTGGGATGGGTTCGGTCAAGTGGGCATAACTTCAACAACACTCAGTTGATCGCCACAAAATGAAGGTGTCAAAAGCTGTACATGTTAATAAACACTGCTTCCAATTATAACCCATAATGTATAATCTGATTGTATCGTTTTTTGAACTTTTGATAGACAAACTTTCAGAGGCGGAGTTACTTGGTTTATGTGTGTGTCCACATGCATCACATCCTTAAACTAGACGTGCGACACGTCCCGATCAGTAAACTGGGGTCATGAAACAACGCACATTCACATTAGGGGCGCTATTGAAGGTAAATTAATACCTGTCTAATATAAAGACCTCTGTACAGCTAGGATGCAGTGATGTGTCTAAAGCACCTCTAAAAAAGGTAACATATACATGTACCTTAATATCCACAAGGTATTAGGAAAGGAAACTGGCCATGATTGTTTACATACATATCTATAAAGTTCCTAGAGGAAAATGACTAGCAACCTGATGATTACTGCAAAAAAAGGGAGGTAGCGGTATCTGTGTTGTTAGATCTAGGAGCACTTTCCCTGTAAACACAAGGCAGAGGTTTGCCTCATGATTATTGAAAAGTGGCAAAAATGGCATTTAAGGGTTATGGAAAGAAAAGACATTTTCAATGTTACTTCAGGTTAAATAATTATCCCCCTTTGACAAAAATAGGGAAGATATCCCCCAAATTCCAAACTGTGACAAAGTTTCTTACCTGTTCTCAGTTGTCACCTCCAATGCATAATCCTCTGGAATGCGTTTCTTGCATGCAGGGCAGTCACGGCCATTGCTGTTACGAAACCAGTTCAATAGGCAATCTTTGCAGCAGATTTTACCACATGGTAATTCAACAGGTTGCTTTATGTCAGCCTTTTGACAAAGTGGGCAATCGTCAACTCCCATTCTTTATATTAAAAAACAAATGGTAACATATTGAAATTAGCATGTCATATTCAGGCACAGTTAGTTTGAATTTCTACTCTAGTCTTTCTAAACAAATGTCAATCTGGAAATGCTGTTCAATTATCTCTAATAGCACATAAAGATTTTCATGTACCCTTTTTGCCTTGTAAGTATGCTCTAGTCACCTCGAAAAAAATGTAGAAATACATACTGAGTAGGCAAAGCTTGCACTTATAATGTTGAATCAACGTTGAATCAACAATTTTTCAACCAAATCTCAAAATTCATCTTGAACGTCCTTTCAACGTTGATTCATTCCAAGATGAAAGCTGACTTTTTTATGCTGGGATGTACTTTTAATTATATTTTGTGCTTGCTTGTATTTCTACTACTACCATGTACCGAAACAGCTTTATGTGCTTAGAATGAGAAAAAGTTTGTAAAAAAATTCATAATTCTATTATGAATTTCTGTGGTGTAAAAAAAACTTGTAAATGGTTTCATGTTTGTCAAGTATGAAGCATGGCCCTTCTCTGTAGATTGCCAGGTTATCATTAAAGGCTGACTCAGAGATTTCCCGATGAGGGCGCACTCAATTTGTGAAATAACTAAGCTCAAATCAAAGTCCTTCATATAGAAAATCACAACTTTGTTATCAAATTCCAGATCCAGAATTTTTGTTATACACAGTATCCTATGGCATAATATACCGTACATAATGTTTACTGCATGAAAACGAAAAATCTGATTCATCTCTAACTTTGGAATTAAGCATTTTAGGTGACTATCCTTAGTTCTAGATGACTATTTTTAATTACTACACACACAAAAATTATTTCAAAATCTCTGAGTCAGCCTTTAAGCAATGAATGTTCTCAGTGTAACAAGGTTATTACAGTCTATTTGTACATATAATGGCTAAAAAGAATGAAATGCACAATGACTGTTAACATTGGAAGAACTCAAATTAAGGATTCCTTGGGGTTTATGCATTTGAAATGTCATTAATTAAGGAGTACGTACTTGAAGTGCTTTTTGCTAGCTTTAGTACAGCACACCTTGAGCACATTCTCCACAGCTTTGATGCCCTCTAGAGTCTTCATCCCATTCTTGTTATTTCTTAGGGTCTGCAAAACAAATCAAATTCACAAAATCCTTACATATGCACAAAGCTTAAAGGTCCATGGACATGGCTGATCTGAGTGACATTTGCAATTCTTACATTTTCGTACCTCAACAGTATCCTTATCATATCGCACACAGATTTTTACAAGGGAACATCGGGAAAGTGTTAAATTTCAAGGATTAATAAATATACTCAAACTGACAAGGCCTTTCTACTGTTTTCGCGAACGCGTATCAAGAGACTTGGAGTTGGATTTGACCCGTTTAATGACGTCGAGAGTAGTAAACAAGTTGTAACATGGTTCTGTAAACAAGCTTCACACGTGGGCTAACCGCCGCACCACTCCAGATATCTCTCCTTGTCGGTTTCTTTGTCCGGGAACTTGAATAAAGCTTTCTGTTCTGATTCTGCCTGTCGGTACAGTCACCGCTGCCGTGCAGCCGTCGACAATACCACAATATTACTCGTAATTTTAAGGCATCAAATCAAGGAAAAATTATGGGCCATATGATACAAACCGTACGACGAAGATCAGAGAAAGTCAACTGTGTACGTATTGCAAGAAAACAGGGCCACGGCGCCGTCCAGTTCCACGATGACGATTCATGAGGTTATCGCGTAGTTGTTACTCGGAATCCTTCTGGGTCACTCTTGCCATCGCGATAATCACTTACAGTTTGGAATTTCCTTTTAAAGCTGTCCAAAACACATGATCTTAGTTCCCAATGTTTTATCAATATCGGTTTCTCAATTTAATTGCTTCATGCATATTTTTACAGTGTATCCCAATGCATACTATGAATGAAACCATTTTTTGGTGGGTATTAAAGTATTGTTTTAAAGCATGTCCAGACCTTTAAACAGATACAGTTGTTTCAAGCACAATCTTGTGTATGAAGGTACCGTTATGAAAGTAATCAGTTTTACTACTTTCCTCCAATTAAAATAATATTACCATAAATGCTGACTCTTCCATGAGGGATCTGGGATACGCTGAAGGGGGTGTGGGGGGAGGGGGGGGGGGGGGGGGAGAGGTTAGGGGGGAGGGTGGAGGAGAAGGGGGGGAGGGGGGAGAAGGGGGGGGGAAGGGAAGGGGGGGGGGGGAGGGGGAATGGGGGAGGAGATGGGGAAAAGAGAAATGAAAAAGAATACTTTGCCAGGTTGTCGAGATTGTGGGATAGAGTAATTGTAACTGGCTCTTCTTGGAGCATATTTTGTCCTCTCCAAACTTGAGGTAGAAGAGGTACTCTCCAACAGGCACTGCTACCTGGAATGTACTCAAATTGCATCTTCCTCCCCATTTTTACTTCATACAATAAACAGATAAAACAGACAAAGGGCAGAAGTGTGGGGGCATTGGGGGCGGGGAGCGGGCTGGGAAGGGTAAACTGGGAGATGGATCAACTGGGCAAAGATGTATGTTGGAGTATTTGTGACGTGTATCATTTTGTAATATTGTATTCAAGTTCAATTGAGTCCTTCCAGAGTAGCATTGCCTGATTTGAGAGACTCTTCTACCTCAGATTTTGGAGGACAAATATGCTCCAGAAGAGCCTCAGTACCCATGTCTTCTCCCACATATCTCTGAAACATGACACTAGTTCATGTTAGTGTATAGGCAGATATGAAAATTATGTCACAATGAAAACAGACACAAAACAATAATCATTGACTAATCTATTTAAAGAAACCAAGGACTTATTCCAGGAAAATGCAACCCCATTTTTTTTTAAAATGTTAAGTTGGAATGTTAACCCTAGCACATCTAAATCTCGACCAAACTCACTGTGTTAATTGAGAACAATGCACTAAGTCCAGAAGTAGCGATGACGTCATCAAACCAACACTCATCTGGGCACGAAATCCTGCCAGCCACGACACCCCGCCGTCATGCGTGCTATCCCGGGTCATTGGTGCTAGGGCCCGAAGGGCCCTGTTAGAATCCACCCGGAAATTTGGCGACTTTTCTTTGTTCCCCTCTTCCCTTACTCCTTCTTGTCCTCCCGGGAGATAGGCTAGAACCCCGTCAGGTTAGGTTATGAATGCTACCAATTATTAAATACCTTAAAAGACATTTCATATTTTCAGTCATGCATGCTAAGCATTCTTCTCTATAGATTATGTAATGTGACGTCACCTAGCGAAACCATGATAGCAACTAGCAGACAATAAAAATCTTGCATATGATCAATTTATAGTCTTTTACCTTCCTGTGAATCGTGACGTCATTGTTTATGCAGTGGTCGCACACTATATCGCGGCATTGATTCAAAGCGCTGCTAAGGCGGATTGGAAAATGCAACACGCAAAACATCTGGATAACGTGTTGATGTCACTGACTCGAAGAAGATACTGGACTATAGGTGACTATCTTTAGTTCAATTGTTATTTTTAATTTATACCACCAATTTGTATTTCAAAACTCTGAGTTGCTAAGTTTTGAAGGCTTATCATCTTGTCCATTTTTTTGCTTCATAATTAGCTCTAACAAGCCTGATAGTCACAACGACACCGTCAATTGCAAGATCAACAGACAACTGTTATCCCTGAAACCTGTATTTTTACTTATTGTTACCATAGTAATGGTGGATAAATGAATCCCTTTGGCAGTATCATTTACCAACCATGCACATGGAATCTAGACACTTCACAGTAATTTCCTTATTTTTTCAGAAGGGCCAGTCTAAGCATTTTATAAGATATCCATTATTTTTTAACATCTGGATAGCTTTGAGCACCAGCGATACAACAATGTTTGCTTATCGCTGAAGTGTTTGCTTTGATGAAATTCTTGATTAATAGCAAATTCATGCATGTGGTCTGGCCCGAACCAACTCCTAAATACTGGAGGGTGTCATATGCTCCTGTGATTTTTTTTAAGTTCAAGAGGTATCAATCTGTAGCTCTACTTCTCATTTAGTGCTCATCTAAAATAGCATTGTTGAAGATAAGAGAAGAGATCAGTAGCTCCCACAATGCATTGCTTCCATTGGAATTTTTGTACAGGTTTCCTGTGAATCGTTAGAGATGACAAAACACTTTTAAAATGCAAGTTTGGATAAATACTGCATTTAGCCATGTTTTTATCACTAACGATCCACATCATTACCTGTTCAAACGTCTCCATTTGGAAGCAATGCATTGTGGGAAGCTACTGAATCTTCTCTGTTGAAGATATTCATAAACTACAAGTTACACTTTTTTATGTACAAATATAAAAATACGCAAGTAACCTTTGCGCATCCCATGGCAAGATGACAGTATACACGGTGGTTTGTTGGCACAGTTGTCAGTGCAGGCATCAAAATTCCATAATTGTTTCTCATTGGAATAATATCTAGAAATGTAGCGAATTCTGAAAAATGAAGCCAACCCAGGAAAATGACCACAGATGACCCTTTTATCTCAACAACATATGAAGGACCCGTATTGCACCTTCACCAATTTGTAATAAAATTGGATGGATTTCCGCCTAAATTTATTGGTCGAGCTATGAGTTGCAAAAATATTGGGCGAGACGCAGTCGAGCGCAATATTTGAAAACTCATAGCGAGACAATAAAGATTGGGCGCAAATCATCCATTTTATCATTTATCAGCTGATAATGGTTTAAATCGGACTTAAAAAATTTTCGAAGGAGGACGCAAAAAATGAAAGAACCTAACCAAAACCAAACTGGAACTGGAACATGACCTCAGATGACCTATGTCCATGACTGTGACATAATCCACATATGAAGGATCCCTATTGCACCTTCACCCAAAGTCTGCGTTTAATCGGACTAAACTTTCGAAGGAGACACGAAAAACAAAAAACCTAACCAAACTGGATACACCACACACACATAACATACGGACATGCGCACAGCGCAAGTATCCCCCTCTGATTTTCAAGCTTCTTCTTAATTACAGGAAATTCTTCTCCAAACTTACTCATCAAAACAATATATCCATGTTATAGTACAAGACATATCAAAAGGACGCCATCTTATTCATAATGATCCACAAGAAACACCATTAAAACACAAGGTTCCTCTATTATGGAACTCTTATTCTCAAAAAAACTATTGACTCTAGACTGTCATATATTTTAATCAATGTATAGTGTTATAATTGCCCATTATAAATGATTTTTCCTTCTGTTAAAATTTACTTTCTTAGTAGCTGCAGTTTTCATGTCCCTCCATTTCATCATTCTTGTTGCGCTTTTGTCCCAGTTATGTCCTAATCCTGTTATTGTTCACGTATTCATCAGTTTAAGCAATTTTCACTTGTACCACATGTATTTTTTGGTGACCATTATTTCGAGCTATGCTCTGTGTGGTTTTACCCGCTATATTAGTATACTGATACACCATATACCTTGAACGTGCATGTCATAGTGAAATAAATGATTGGATTAAAAAGTCATAGCGTCTAAGTGTTGCATATTCTGGTAGTGCACACATGACAGATCCTGCTGACACAAGTCTTCACATTTGTTTCAAAACAAGTAGACTTTAGTAAATTCTGAATGAAACAAGCAATGGCCTATGGATACACTGGGAGTGAGGTTATGTTATTTTATGGCATTCCGATTGTATATATTGCAATACTTGAAATTAAAACAAAACTGTATTAGTGCAATTACTTTGCCTCATGACAATTCCATGTTTGCTTCTCCATAGATATCCTTGGTCATGAATAACGGTCTGTATGATACTCTCAAGATTGGTTTGCTGCTCTACTCTAAGGAAAACCAACCTGCTGGGATGACTGTCTTTCCAGCACCGACTTCTGGGGCAAGTGAGTCGATTGCAACGAATGGCTGGTGCATCAAGACCTGTGGGAGAAACAGACAATTCACATAATTGAAGTGAAAGTTCATGATTTGCATCTTTTCTTTCCTAGTAGCTAAAAATCTGCACTGACCATTTATTAGATCTTTCCAGGGGTGGTGTTGTCTTGATATGGCCAACAGCAGCACCCTTGGTTCCATAGGCCAAAACAGGCATTGATAATTTTTTAGTGCTCTTTTTAGCACACTGTGGGGGTGTTGCACAGCTCCTCATAGCAATGGTCCGGATGCGAAGCTTTCTACTTATGTGAATCTCCATCAATAGTTTGCAATGTTAAAATTTTAAATGAAAAATAGATTTATTTAGTCACAAACGCTATAGCTATATTAAATCTTTTTTACTGCATTTTCGCTACTTTGTTTTGGTAGCTTTCATGGCAAATTTCTATGTAAAGGTGTTTAAAAAAAATAAAAAGTGTTAAAAATTTCTTGGAAATCCTGGCAGATGGCAGTATGGAAATGACTGTGACTTGGTCCTGACCTTTGACAACATGAACATATGAAGGAACCCCTATTGACCTTAACCCCAAATCTGGTTTAAATAGGATTCGACTTTTCAAAGAGGACCGAAAACGGGAAACCTAACCAAACATGAGTAGGAACATTACCTCAGAGACCTTTGATCTTGGTCCATGACCTGACATCATCACATATGAAGGACCCCTATGCACCTTAACCCAAGTATGGTTTAAAATCGATTCAAACTTTTTGAAGAAGACCTGCAAAAACAAAACCTACCAACTGGAAACACACATACATACAGACATGCAGCTCTCACTAAATCCCCCTGTGCCTTTCAAGCCAGGGGGATAGTTAAAAAAGAAAGGGGCCAAAATGTGATTTTTTTACACCCTGCCAGCGGTAGCTAGACCTTGGTTATATTCTTTAGTCATTTGCAGCATTATTAGGGATCTAATAGAAAACCTCTTATCCATCATATTTTTCGTTATGAAAATCCAAGATAAAAATGTACATTTTCCAGAAGAAAAAAAAAAGTAGCCCAAGGGTATAATTCATTGTACAACACCACATTTTAAGAAGTTGAAATTTTGGGTTTTACCATCGTCCATCTTGCGTTGAGTTGTTTGCACATGAGGATCCAGTAGTTTTGGATAAAGCTCAAACAAATCTGGCAAAGTGCGATAGCCTGCTCTGATTTGTGCTACGAAATAGTACAGCAACTAGTAGTTGGACCAACTTTTGTACTGGAGGTGTTCTAGTTGTCGCTTGTCAACTGTGTGGTTATTTCTAGCGCTTGGTAAACACACTGAAATGAAAGATATAACCGTTGTACAGAATGATTTGATATACAAATTTATATTATTTGGGACAAATGATATTATGTTGCATTTTATTATGTTTCGTTGCCAAAGGACACTTGGCTTAAATTTCTAAATGTGTACATGACTTTTAACCCAACAAAATGTGACCCATCAATTATGTACATCCAGATAAGGACTCCTGATTTGGATCCAGTACGATTTCCTCGTATCTCTTTTTTCCTTTTAATTGTAAAACACTTAGTCCGTATTGTCTAGGAATGGAGTAGTTTATTTTCTTTTGCATTTTTTTTTGATGTTTTGGTTGTTGATAATGAGTTTTAATTATATGCAAGAATCCTGAAAGATGGTTTTAAAAATTTTGTTACCTAAGTCACTTTTACATTGTCTTTTTCAAAGTGGTCTTTTGTCAAGTCATTCTATGAAATCAATGAGGTAATCTGTATGGCAACATCTCTTGCACCTCAAAAGGTATTGGGTGTTGAGTAACTCATGCCAGGGAGACTCAATGACAAGCTTTTGAAAAGTCTCTTCCAAGACTGCTGTTGTCATTTATGGCTAAATTTGAAACAAAAAATATAACAAGTATCGTTAGTCACAGTTTTGCAAACAAGTTCACAAGCTAGCAGTCTTAGTTGCCATGTATTATCTTATCATTTAGATAGTATATCTCTTAAGGAATATACAAGGAAAATGTATGCTGGTTTGATAGATTAGGGTTCACACGATGTATTTTTAATATTATCACAAATCCCAAAGTTAAGTTTTAATTTCATATGATCAAATTCATTTATTGCCACATAAATGAATCCAAAATCGATTAATTGGTCAATAAGATATGAACTGGTATTCAATTTCGGTAGAAAAAATCTTGTTAATAAGCCGTCAGAAGTTTGATGAAGCTAACAAGCTCTTACTAAATAAGTAGATGTCAAATACGATGGTGTATGTATTCACCACAATCATTCAAAAAACAATCAACATGAGAATTATTTGCATAACTGAAGTCAGGTATTTACCTCTAAAGGTCCACGGCCTGAGCATGCATAGTTTTATGTATTCCTTCAGCCAGCCATGAAAAATGGAAGTTTGCAGTCACAGGGTTTGTCACTACGTCCAAGAAAAAAACTATCACCAAGTCGCCCTCTCTCTCAGAACGTTATGCACAGGTGACAGAAGATCATCGTATCGGATTGGGGACACCTTGAATCAGCTCAGGATAGCCACGCCAAGGTGATTCTGCCAATGGCCCTTCTCCATGTTCTAGTAGAAGGTTGAGGTTGTCCATTACAAATCCAGTATGCAATAAGTTCTAGCCAGGAGTGGGCTCACGATGGATATGAGTCGATGCCAGATGGCCTTTCTATATTAAAGTATCATTTGGAAATGTTTTCTGTCTTTACTTATTTCCTTTATGCTTTTGGGTCAGGTATGTATTATAATGTGCCAAACATGCTGGATTTCAGTTGAAAGATTAAAGACTTGGCATTACTCTGGACAATAGATCAGATTATCAGTTTAATACTATTTGTGAAAAAAAAAAAATTACGCATTCACCGAACACTGTCACCTGCCATCGAGATGTGTGAATGGGTAAATGGTCACATGAGGTCACCAAGGTCACATGAGGTCACACGACATGTGGGACATACCCAAGGACCATTGTATCTAAGTGTCATGAAAAGCGATCGAATATGTGGATACACCAGCGTTTAATTTGACGATTTTGGGGCCATGGACCTCTAATGATCTTTGACCCCAGGGTGTGAGAGGGTAAACTACCCAAGCCCCATTACTGCAAAGAGCTGCCAAGGTGTAAACATATGTGGAAACGGAGGCAATTATGTTTGGGTAACATTTTTACCACAACATACAGAATATACAGACAAGATGCACCACATTACCAAAGCAATCTCTATGTGCCACTCTGCAGAGAACAAAAAATACGAATGTTCGACGGGATGCAACGTGCCATATGCTGTCGTAAGCTTGTGATGAGAACCGCAATACATTTATCTCTGGTGACCTTTGACCCCCAGATCATTCATTTTGACTTGAGAATGTTCTTCTGATAAACAAGATTATTTTTGTTTCAGCTGAAAAAAAATATTGCCAATGAGTCATTACTGAATACGCAATTTAAGATCAATTGGTAGAGATCAAATGTTCCGTCACTCTACCAAGTATGCCGTAAATCAGGTCAAAGCGTTACAATTAGAGTACGAGTCCAAAAAGTGGCCGGGGTTAACACTTTTAAAAACAAGCAGACAGTGA
>JAMKCH010037756.1:0-23067 GCA_023653785.1 Ophioderma brevispina | reverse complement strand
AATACAAATTCCAGCCAACCTCGGATAACAAATGGCTCCTAGGCGACCGATAAGGTTCTGAACAAAAGCAACAACCACCGCCAACATGACCCCACTGGCAACTCCATTTACCAGCCTCCCCCGCCAACCCAGTCCCCAATAACGCAGAAACCCTGAACCATAAGCCGCGAACCGCGAAATGCTAGTTAAATTTTGTCATTGCATTTCTTACGCGTCCATCTAATAATGCCTCACATACGGAATATTACGCACAGGGCCCAAGGCTGGCAGATAATATAATATCATATAAGCTACCTTGTGCTTTTACCGGAGGTCATGTATGGGGGGCATATTTAGATTTCCAGTCAACTCGGTCCCACCAACTCGCCACCACCTCTTACCAACTCAGCCCCTAACCAACTCGGCCCATGCCAACTTGGCCCATATAAACTCGGGCCCATACCACCTCGGTCCCAACCAACTCGCCTCAAACCACTCGGCCCCAAACCAACTCGCCCCAAACTAACAGGCCCCAAGCCAACGCCACCCAAACAACTCCGCCCCAACCAACTCCGACCCAACCACTCCGCCCAAACCAACTCCGCCCAAACCATCTCATTCCCATATCAACTTGGCTTAAACTGCATGTGGAACTGAGGCACATTTCTGATTTTTAAGATGGGTCATACTTCATACCTTTTCTGAGACACCTATCTTATATTTTTTAGAAGCATCCAGGCATTTCTTGTAAAACGGGTGTAACGGCGGGCAAAGTGAACTCTTTTTAGGGGGTAAAAGCCAGGGCACTGACTGAAAAGGTGGATGGTAGTGCGCCCTTAAATCCCCTTTTCAGGTAATCTCCGGCATCGCAGGTCCCAGTTGCAGCCAAATTTTGATTTTTAACTATTTTTTTGTATTCTCAGGGTCCCAAATTTACCAATTATTAGTTCACAAGAACCCTGATTTTGCAGTTTGATTCATTTGCAAGCACACAGTGGCGTAAATTTCTTGTCGACATGGGGGGGATGGGGCATGATTGAATATTTTTTGAATGAAACCGAATTTGTTGAAAGATCCATCAGTAGCACATGTGCGCGCGAAGCGCGCGAAAGATTGGTGCCATTTAGAAGCTAAATCGCTAAATGTAATTGTAATTAGAACAACCAAATGCGCGCGAAGCGCGCTAAAATTTGCTGTTTTTTAAACTATTATGGTACAATATGAGGTTATTTGGGCCAAAACACATTACGGGCATCACATTGGGGGGGGAGATCGTATTGACCATCCCCCCTCATCAAATATTGGGGGGGTATATCCCCCCCATCCCCCCCGGGATTTACGCCTATGCAGCACAAGACCCCCATTTAAGCAAAATTTTATTTTTAAATAAATTATCTTACAAACAATATTTTGAAGTACAATTTTTACCATTATCCGCTTCACACGACCCCCATTTTGCAAGTTTTTGTTCCGTTTGCAAAGGCCCAAGGTAGTGGCCCTGAGTGCCCCACACCCCTGGGGCCCCCCGGGGAAAAGTTAAATTTGGAGGCAAAACATCCAAATTTTAAGGTTTTTATCAAATTTTAGAAAATTTGGCTCTGAAGCGGCCAAAAAATCATCTGAAAATGCAATAAAATTTCACAGTGAAATTTTCACAATACAACTGTCCCAATAAAAACTAATACAATCACACTAAAATTATAAAAATATAAACTGTGCATTTTTGCCAGAATTTTGACTTTATTTGTTAGACAAGATCTAAGCTAAATCCTTGCTTTAATTCCATCCAATTTGGATGGAACCTAAACGGAGATATTGGCAGTTGAACCCAAGGATAAAATACCATTGGGCCAGTTTCACCTGAAGGTTCAA
This sequence comes from Ophioderma brevispina, assembly GCA_023653785.1. Lineage (NCBI taxonomy): Eukaryota > Metazoa > Echinodermata > Ophiuroidea > Amphilepidida > Ophiodermatidae > Ophioderma > Ophioderma brevispina. Next base: position 21,216 of record JAMKCH010037756.1, on the reverse strand, counting down.
GAAACTAAAGGTTTAAGGCATGTAGCATCATTGGGATTAAATCGTTTTTCCAACAAAAGAAAATTGTACAGATCAGAGTGAATTGTATTATCATGCATTGAAATAATCAATTCAATACATTATTTTTCAGTGAAAAGCACCAGAAATTATTAGTTGGGGAAAATGAGGGACTCACTCTCAGGGGGACAATATCATGGAAATTCATGAATTGACCTCTGTACTAAAAACTAATGTATGTTAAACAGCTACAAGTCTGTTGGGGGACCAAATGTGATGTACAAAGCTCGAATGTTGGAGAGACAACTTACCCTTCCCTATCCCCACTGCTCCCAAGATGCCAGGAAGGATATGTGAAAGCAGCCGTGTTCAACAAAGAGCAATCAAGGAAAGGATGGTTGTGTTCAAAGGTCTCAGTTTACTTTCAACAAGGGTCTTTTTATGGTTCTGCTGAAACCTGGAGTAAACCCGAGACAACAAGAGTTTGGAATGGATTTCCCAATGCTACATGTACTTATTAGAAATTGTGGACATTATAAAAGTATTATAAATATGTAATCACAAGAAGCCGCACTTTATCCCTACTTTTAATGTTAATTTTCATCAAGAAGGCCTGGAAGGGATTTTCAATTCAACTTTGTTGATATCAGGATCCTAAACTGGCCCAACATGTTTTTTCAACTTCTCAGATAATTAGCCATAAGTCTTGAACCAGACCCCCAAATTACCCAACTCAAAATCGCATGAAGCTGGAACACTCCTAAACAAGAATTTGTAAAACTCTTGTTGAGATGAACTGAAATTTGTGGCCAAAAACATTAATCTTTGAGTTGTATGTTTTTTTTTGGGACAGTCTGTAGTGCAAACTAATAGTAATTGAATGAATTTTACATGGAAAATTTAAACTTGTTGAAAGTTTCATAAAATATGTTTTTCTTGTCGTTTTTTTTATAGTCTTTCATAGGTATTGTATGAATAATCGTAAAAGAATCAGAAGGTGAATTAATGTACTCCTGCATATATTATATGTAATGGGTCCGCGAGTTGGTTTTGGCTCCGAGCGATTTTGGGCCGAGTGGTAAGGAGTTGTGGCCCGAGCTGGTATGGGGTTGAGATGTATGGGTCCAAGTCGTCTGTGGCCAAAATGGGTTTGGGCCGAGTTGGCACTGTTTCTGTTGTGACTGCTATTAGTGTGATACCGCCTGCACTGTTGCATTTTAAAGTCGCTTGAGGACGACATAGCCTCCCTTGTCAATCACAATCTATTAAAGGGATGGCCCGATTTAAGTGCCTAGATGAATTGTTTCATCTTTAGAATAGCCTTTACCCAAAACCCCATCTGTAAACCATTATATAAAACATGCCTAGTTTGATACCCTGTGGCATGCACCTATTTGACCAGTCTGTAACTCTGGATTTAATGGTACACCCTAACTGAAATATGTCATGAAAAAAAAAAAAAAAAAAAAAAAAAAAAAAAAAAAAAAAAAAAAAAAAAAAAAAAAAAAAAAAAAAAAAAAAAAAAAAAAAAAAAAAAAAAAAAAAAAAGAGAATCATAAACATAGTTGGTTGATTAAAGTATGCCAAACTACTGGATGTTTTTACCCTCCTATCTTTTTTTGTTTTTTTTTTGTGCAAACTTTCTTCCATTGCCTAGACTATCATTTGCGAGCAAAGTGAAAATTTCCATATTTTGTGAAAATGTGCCATGCCAGTGCCCATTTATAAAAACATTTTTTGCCAAATCCACATTTATTTACCTGTGTGCATATCTTTTTCAGCCTCTCCTAGAAGTTCAGCATTGACTGCATATTTCCTACTATCCTGTTATGTGGTCGTGTTGATGTAGTACCAATCAGTGACCATAGATTTGGTAAAACTTTACATGCCAAAGTTGTTTTCAGGGGTGGTCCAATTGTACCCCCCATGCACCAATTAGAGTGCAGAAGACCGTATCAACTTAGTATAATTGATTCAAGGGTACACTGTCTGAAACCAACTGGTATTTTGTTCGATTTTCAAATAATTCCAGACCACTGTTAGATCAATTTCCTATGCTGCCTGCTGTAACCAATATGTGGGTCAATCACATATTGCATTTTTCAATTTTAGTATCACATGCCTTTGGTCTATGACCCTGCATGTGTGGAACCAATTTCATTACAGTGAACATGGTCCCATTTTCCGTGCCGGATTAGGAAAGGGCCCTGTCAGCATATTAAAAAAGCAACGCCAACGCACTTTATTGCGACAAGGTGTGCCGGGGGGGGGGGGGGCGGCCCTGAGAGCAATATTTAGGGGCCCTGTCAGCAGCTGAACTGCTGACTCTTATCTGCCACTCCTCATTTTCTTGAAATGTTTCATCATAGACTAAATTAGAAATGACTTGATAAAATAATATAAGAACTACAATGTAGGTCTACTTCAGAACCAGAGTGTAATATCCTAGCAGGGGGTTATGTTCACAATTAATTGGACAATTGGGTGATTCATGAACCTACCTACCAAGTTTGAGAAATATCTTGGCTTTCTTAAATGGCATATAGCCTATTATAAAATTGATGGAGGGCTTTTAAATTGAGACGCCTCTTGCATGCTTTGGTTTTATCACTTTAGTTGGTGTTTTCTCTCCAATCCTATTTCAGTTTTGTTCCTTATTTTTCTCACACAGAAATGACCCAGAAATGCTTCTTTATCAATACTTTTCTGATATTATTGAAAATATGGCGACAGTCTCCAGCCTTTGAATTCTGTGACAAACTCCTAAAGGTAATTTTACTAGTTGGTAATCTTGCAGATTGTAAATTTTTATTCTCTCATTCTCAACATGTTTTGAAATACAAACTTGAGACACCCCCTGTCCCTCCCCCCCCCAACGCAACATAAAAAGTGGTAACCACATGTGAGAGTTTTTCAGTTTTTTTCCACCCCCCCCTTCATAATTTTTTCATTGATTTTACCCCCCTTTTTGTTCCAAATGCGCTGACAAAATCAGGGTTAAAACTACCCCCTTTTTCATGATCGCCTGATGATCATATGTCTTAATTGTGATTAATTTAATCCCTATATTACTGATTTTAAATGGAAAATTACAACAAAAAAACAAAATGTCCAGTTAAAGTGTTTTTCGACCACGACCAAGTCTGTGAAATACCTTCTTTTTCAATTTCGCGGAGACAGATGCTCAGAATATCCCTTTTTCTTGATTTCGCAGTCCGTGATACATTAAAATCTACCCTTTCCGCGAAATTAGAACTCTCATGGTTACCCCTTTTTTATGTTGATTTTAGGACCGGGTAACACTAACCTGAAAGTCCACTTACCTTGAAGTACATGTTTTGAACAATAATTGTAAGCTTAATTAAACTAATAGTTAGCTCACTGAAGGCTTTTAGGTTTTAGTCTTATTGTTTTTGATGCAGATCAAGAAAAGACTGCTGCTGCCACCACCACCCCTCACTTTTTCCTGACTGAAAGTAACATACTCTCTGCTATTTAATAGTAACCAAAAGTAAACAATTTTAAGCAATCTGTGAAAATTTTTTTAAAGAAGCTTATTTCAACTGATTTTGGGTAGGTATGGTGTCAACATTTACCAAAAAAAAGTGAGTTATCGTAGGGGTGTGTAAATGGGTTTTTTCGGGAGTCAAATGTCAATAACCGGTTCAAATTTTTGAAATTGATCAAATCAATGTTGAAAAGTTACCAATTAATAGTTTAATCATAAAGGATTCTCAAAAAGGTATAGTTTGTACATCTGCGGGCCGAAAGTTTTGGAGTTATAGCTAAAAACCGAAAAAAAAATCACTAATAAACATGGTAATTTCAGTTTTACAAGGGTCAAATTTTAAATTAGTCCCGATTGGATAAAAAATGTGCTAATTATTGATGAGCTCATAGGACAAAATAATGAAGAGTTTTGACTGTCTTAATGCTTAGTTTCCCAATTGTAGGGCACCAAGGTCAACCTCCATTCATTCAATGGAGCTTGAACCGGTTTCCCCCTACGTCGGTAAGTAAGCATTTAAGACACTCAAACATATCCTTATTTTTATCCTATCAGCTCCATCTATAATTTGCACCGTTTTTAAATCATCCAAATCGGAGTGAATTTTAAAATTTGACCCTGTACAACTGAAAATTACCATTTTTATTGATTTTTGCTGTTTTTGGTCTATAACCTCCAACTTTCTGCCTCAGATAGTCAACTATACCTTTTTGGAATCCTTAAGATTCAACTATTAACTTGGTATACTTTTCAACATGAATTGATCAATTTCAAAAAAATTTGACCCTGTTATTGACATTTGACTCCAGAAAAACCAATTTCACCACCCCCTACGATAACTAACTTTTTTGGTAAATGTTGACACCATAACCTACCAAAAATCAGTTGAAATCAGCTTCTGTAAAAAATTTTCACAGATGAAACTTACTTTAGGGATACTAAATATACCATAAACAATACATCTCACCAGTATGTACCCCAATATTTAGCTTTACATTAAAACCTCCATTGGCAGTATTTTTTGTATTTGTTGTAAGTTATATTGTAATGGTTAATGATAAAAAAAATGTATATGCCCATCACCCTTTTGGGTTGCAATTGAGGTCAAAAAGCCCATGGCCCGCTATTTCTGTGGAGTTTGTTTAGAAAATTGCCCCTTGTGTTTTATGCCACTTCAAGGTTTTCTGAAAGCGCATAAAAGCACACTTCCTGGCAATTTCAACAGTTTTTGAAATAACCATAGTGATGGAAAAAATGAGATATATTCAATTATCTGGTGATTTTTGGAAAGCACATGCATTTCATTGAATTTGTACAACAGGCCCCCGTACACCCCCTCCCCCACACAAATTCCACAAAGGAGCAAAAGGTCCACTTTTTGCTGTTTAATAAAAAGGCCAAAATTTTAGACAATTTTTGACAAGAAGTCCCCTTTGAGATGAACTGTTGAAAAACGTCCCCAAAAGGACCATTGTAGGGGGTTAGGTCCACCTTTATCAAAAAGGTCCACTTTTCGAAAAAGAGGTCCACTTTGAGGTCCCTTCACCTCCCCCATCCATTCCTGCATTACGGCCCTGGTCACAAATAATGCCAAGTAATAGAAATATAACAAAATGTTACTGAGAGAAACTTCATACCAGAAAACAATCAAAATCACAGTTTATTGTGAAAGTGAAAGTCCCATCCAGGATTGCCTAAGACCAGGCCTCAGTGCTTGCAAGTAGCAATAGATACCCATAATAAGATGCGATTACATCAGAGTTTCCCCAACCGGGGGTCGTGACCCGAATTTTAAGGGTCGGGGGCAAAATGAGAAAAAGTAATAGTGAAGCTACTCGTCTAGAGGAAAAAATCTCATTTTGTTACAAAGAATGAAAGATTTTCATTAAAAGCAAAGTTTGCGCTGCGTCAATTTACTAATGATGTTTAAACCATCTATATGTGTGGAACATTGGATTGTAGATTTGGTGTGCAATACCAAGTACATGTAACAAGCTTGGGGAGTGTTGTAACATGTAGGGGGGGTCTAAATGTGAGGGGGTCATCCCCCCCCCAGGAAAATAAAGTTGGAAAAAACCTTCTGCCCGGGATTACGTCTACTTCCGGTATTGAAAATGACACACACTGATGGTTAGTTACTGACATACTATTCTGCAGTGATGGATTGATACTTGAAATGTTATGCAGCTTGATGCTTTGAAAAATGATTGCACCAGTGCCACCCACCATACTATTCCAAGAATATGCACAAATCCTTTACTCCAATGACATAGGTTTGTGAGCAGCCTAGTGGCTTAATATTACACTGGGCCACAGGAAAATTTGAATTGGCTTTTAAAAATCTTGTGGGTAGAGAATTGAAATAACGAGCTGCAGTCTCATTAGGGGTCAAGTATCTCTCAGCCAGGGAAAAGTTCATCATAATTATACCCCGAACCTTCTCCAAGTGCATTGATGGAAAACAGGAATTATAGGCAAATTTGAACCTCTGTGACATCTCCGTGTGAAAAATGTTAATGTCATACAGTCAAACATCAGCACTTGGATTTCTGAGCGCGGTAAATGACCAACAGGCACTTATAAGAAAACATTAACTGTCCCTGAGGGTTACTGGCCGAAGGCATTCTTTTTCACTTGTTGTAGTTTATTCTGGCAGTTATGAGGTTATTGGCCAGCCGGCACTGAGAGGCATTCATTATCATTGTAGGGGTATGAGTTTAGATTTTGTATCAATTTGATTTTTTACAGCATTTTTTGCCTCCTGAGAGGAAAATACCCAACAGGCCCTTATCAACATTCAAGTCCTGAGGGGGCGTAAATACACAGCAGTTTACCTGATCAGATTTGCGGTTCCTTTGGTGATATGCCCTGCAGGCACTTTTCAGCACTGAGCATTTTTTAGGAAAATGCCCAGGAGGCAATTATCAACACTCAATTTTAAAAACCATGATTTAGAAGCTACATAGTCAACTGGCTTGGGTTGAGCTTTATTGTGTTGCCCAATTCCAGTTTAAAAGCTTTTATTATGTCAGACATTATGGCCCGTTAATGACACTGCATTCACCGTAATTTTTGAATTAATGCAATTTTCTAGTAGAAAAGATTGACATAAACTTTATATTTCCTTTGTTTTTTTTATGTTAAGTGAAGTTTTCTATTCCAGAGCTTCCACTTGGCAGATGCACACTGAACATCATTAGTGCTGATCCCATATGGGATAGATGTAGAACCATTTTCTTTGCACATGGTTTCGGGTAGACAAGAAGACTGGTATATAAGACACGGTTGTTTGAAAAAAGGTGCATGCACAAGCTATCCACGTAGTTTGCCAACAAAAACATGATAAAAAAGTACGTACAGTATAGTAGCATTGATTTGGTCTGAGATGCTGGCCCGACTGTAAAGGCGAGTGGCCCTGGATCATGTACAGATTATGGTATCTCACTGGGCACACATCTGAGCTGGCAACAAGCCAAAAAACACTGTCTTCTGTACTCATAACCATTAAAAAATAAATGATGTCTGCCATCCACGATTTGTGAGGTTCCCATGAAGTCACCAACATGTGAAATACTACGAAAGGACCATAAGTGTTATGAAAATTGAGGCATTACATGTGGAAAACACCAAAGCAAGTTGGGAAGTCCATTTTATATGGACAGTCCCAGCATGAAATGAGGTATTGACTTGATTCCATCAAGCACTACGCAGAAACAACATCATAAAGCACATGATGGAATCAATAATATTTTATACCTCATTTGCATTGGGACCCTATAGGAAAACATTTACACACAATTTGGGTAAATCTGACCAGATTGGGCCATGATCGTTAATGGACCTATGAATGAACTTTGTTCCACTTTTAGGATAGGTAACATGTGGGACCATACACAAAGCGCATGCATGCAAGTATCGTTAAAATTGTGCACGTATATGGAAACAGAAAATCAAGTATGAATGATCTAAAGGGGCCCCCACCGATTACATAAGCATGTAATTTCCTTGATTTGTAGCAAAAGCTTACTCGCAAAAATATTTATTCCTAAAGTCATATTTAATCCACTGTATGTGTGAACTTAGGTATAATTGCGTGTATCACACAATCCTATAGATTACTGTCCAAAAAGTCATCAGGTAATTGTAAACAAATACCCACTCTTTGTCATGTGAAGGCAAGAAGGTCATGTCGAAATTGACCATAAAACATACTTTTATGCCAAGTCTTTAGTCAGTGGCTCTTGAAAGGTTTTTGAGGTGACTGTAGAATAATTTCAGAGCCAATTACTCAAGGAATTGGGAGTTATCTCAATAAATGCAGCAACACAGGAGGCAGCCATTGCATATCACTTCTTGGAGTCATGTGCTGATTTATCTTGTCGCATCGTAATGGGAAAGCGTTTGCATGATTAGTGCAGTGCTAGTCGATAGGGAAAGTTATGGTTCAGTGAATATCATGGACTTAATTCAGTTGACTCTAATTGTTTGTATGTTTGTATTATACAGTGCGCATAGGCCACGTTTATACTGTCCTCCTGCTTGGAAACAAAATTAGACATTCCTTCTCTTAGAGTAAGTAAAATCTATTTGCAGTTTTAGCACCAAATACTTTGTCAGTGGTTGCCAGATGATTATAATTGTTTTTAAATTGGTTTTTGGACTGTTGCACACCCCTTGGAATGTATTAGTGCTCTGAGCCATGTGAGGACAAATACGTGGTATTCCCGTTAGGGAGGAGTCATTATTACGCTCGAGCTCTGGAATGCAAGCCAAGGGGAATGCGAGAGTTGGAAAACAAGTTGAAGTATTCATCCTTCCATGTAAAAAATGATGATACACTCAAAATTAGCCTTATTCAGTGCCAATTTGGGGTCTCAAAATACCTTGCCTTCCATTTGCATCTCTGGTTTGGTAGGCAAAATAGTTTATAGTCTCCATAATAAAAACATAAATAATAGTACAGTACAGTTTGAAAGCAGTACTGAAATCAAGTCCGGAGATTAGGGCCGGCACAAGCAATTGTCGGGGCTGGTGAGTGCAAAAAAAAAGACCCCAAAACAAAGTGTTTTCAATGACTCTTGTCAACTAAAATGTGTGTCATAACTATAGAAACTAGACAAACTCAAAATAATAATTGCCAACTTGATTTTTCACTGTTAGCTCAAATAAAATATTTTTCCGACAGACCGGACTTCTTGGGTGATGAAACCCGAAACAAGCACAGACGTTAAAATAAAGTATTTTTAATAAGAGCCTGTGATTTAATGAAAGGAAAAAAATTCACAAGTATGTTATGTATGCCAGGGGTTGAGAGTTCAGCTTGTTAGCTGATTTTTCAGTTTTTTATGCGTTCAAAAGTAAATTTGTAACGTTTCTTCATTGTTACCTCTGTGCCCAGCTTATGCTGTATTTCAGCTTTTTTCAGCTACCTTGTGAAACCACGCACAGGATGGTTTATGCTTAAGGGTGATTTAAAGATTTCTTCTTTTAAAATTGTACTTAAGATCACCCACTGACCCCTTTAAAAGGTCTATGGCCCCATCTCAAATAGCCTCATCCCCAGGACTTCAAAATTTTAACTGGCAAGGTGATAAAAATATTAGCATCTGAAGGAACTATTTTTATCAGATACCTGTTGATCTATTGTGCTAAAGATGTTTAGCCGGAAGTGTCCCATTTCTTTTTTTTGTGTATTTCCAGGGTGCATTTAAACCCACATTTATTATTAGAAAAGTTACAAGAAAGAAAAAAATACAAATACACAGGAAGGATAAAAGGTTGACATGCAATCCCCAAACAAAAAGAAATGTACAGCTGCATATCAACTAGTTATACTTCTGTTGTTGAGACAAACCAAAACCATGTATATGTACGACGACCGGCCTATAATTATCACCTAAGGTGAGTGAACACCGATCAATATTACAAATCCACATTCCAATTGATCAAAAATGAGACCTAGTAATGATACACAAAGATCAGTCTCCTCACTGTTACCCCAAGGGAAACTGATCGGGTTCACCCGCTCTTACAGCGCACAGGACTTTTGCGAACTAAACCCTGTTCACTCAAACTATGAAGGTCCCAACTACGAAGTAAAGCAAACAGGCCGATAAGTTCTGTTTGCAAAAGATCAGGAGAGTAGATGATATCGTCAAGACATAAATCTAACCAGACCAAACGCGATGTGAATAGTGGGTCATGGCACTGAGACTCTGTGAACACTACTCATATCTATGATTAAGAAAAAAATTTGTCCCATTTTCAGTGGTCTATGGGTTATTCAAAACACGATTTAAAAAGTCCTGCATAAACTTTACAGATGGGAATTGAGATGAAACTCGGACCATTCTCATTTGGTAGTAGTAAGTTAGAAGTAAACCTGACGTTTTAATTCCAGTTTAGCAACATTTTTTCACATTTGCATATACATTTGAATGTTATTTGGTCAACAAAAATGAAAAAATAAATTTTAAAGCAGCCACCAGGCCCTGGTAGCATGTTTCCAAATCAGGGGGGGGGGGGACCTTGGTAAGCAATAATGGGAAAGTGTGGATCAGGGTAATTTACTAGGCACTTTTAAAAAATAAAACAAGCAGGCACGATTTACGGTAGTTTAATGATGCAAAGAGAGATTTCAAGCTATCTATATTTCTGTTTATATGTAGTAATTTCATAACAGGAGTAATATTGCCCCTTCCATGTGGAATTAGTGATTTCGGATATGTCTATGCCAGTTTAGAGTGAAAACAACATAGGACACACGTAGTATACCTTTGTACTATAAAAACTTAACTCTTAAATATATGCCCCCCCTCGTCAAAAAAAGAGAGCGACTGGTTATAGCCACCTGCATCTACAGTATTGCCGCAAATAATTGTTGGATACAGTAATCTGTGACAATTTGGGACAAATCGTCGCCGTCTCCCCTAACCAACATGTTGGAGTGGGGTGTATCATCTATCAGGCCCTGAGTCTGCCAATTCCCCAACATAGATTGATGGGGAGTGGTACATGATAGGGTAATGGTTATAGTTATAGCTGGTCAATGGTTGGCGGCTTTCCAAGTATGAGTTATAACAGGGGCTTGTATAGGCTCTTAACTCTGGCCCCTGGTGATCAATGTGTTGTGTAGCAAATGGTGGGAGTGTTCCAACTAATTTTCCAAGATTGTAGCTCACCAAATATGTTTGAATTGTTGTTTTGAAGTTTTGCATGTTGATAAGTGGAACTTGTGGTGTAGCAAATGAATTAAAATAGGTTGGAACAGACTATGATTGTCATAGTATGTGCATAATTTGCATGGATAAATCGTCATGAACTCTAGGGTTTGGTACCCTCTTCTTTAGTTTGTGCTCTACTGATTATACCACCCAAAAGACTCATGTACACCATAAGGTTCTACTCGTTACTTCAACTACACTACAAGCAGTGCACTGAGAAAATGGAGAAAATAATCCAACTCAACACAATTGCAATTGAACTGTATTGCTGCTGCATTGAGTCAAGATGCGTTTTCATCCATTTAACTGCACTCTGATTGCATGAAGTATGAATGCACCTTCAGTATTGAAAGAATTTTTGGAATAAGTGCCCCAATGATTTTCCTGCAAATGTTTGTGGTTGCACACTTGAAAAAAAAAAACGTTATTGAACAAAAAAATAAGAGTGACAAATGTTTATGGCTACAACAATTGAATTGCTCGGTGTTTGCAAACCCCAAACTCTGTAAAGTCAACATTGTGTACAGTGAGCATACTCCCAACACAAAAACGACTGCGTACCGCATAAAACTTTATAAAGTGAGTGCTGTCTTGCATGAACTTCATGGGCATGTTGGTAATGGTAAAACACTTGCCAATTTGCAACTTGTGTAATGGGAAGCACCCGTAGATGCATTTTCAAACAAGTGCATACACGAGAACACATAAAGCACACTTGGTTGTACCCAGAGGTGGTTTTGATCACCATCCCCCCCAATGCCAACAATGTGTGTTCGGTACTAAACACATGTCCAGTACTTAGTTTAGGCGTAGGAAAGTCGATGTTATGTTGCCCGTAACCCGCCCGCGTTATGAGTTCTGCCCGCATTTGAGATGCCGAAATCTCTAAAAAGTTCATTATTGTATTTAAGAAAAATATCAAGGTTTCTTCTTGTGATCACTATTGTGAATGTCCGGTTTAGTTAGATTGTAAACCAAAAACGAACAGTTGCAAAAACCATTTTTAAATGTATGATGGATGGGTTTTTGACACATCTTATTTAGCTATGATAGCACGCTGTGAAGGTTTGTGAAAGTGGTCCAATGTTGTGAATTGCATACCAAATGTTCGTATGATCACACGGATTAAAAAATGTATATGTGCTGTCTCTGACTTACCCCTATTGAGTTATAAGCCGAAAACCGTTCTTATATGGTCAAGGGTTAAATTTAAGCTTTCACAGGGGTCAAATACTAAAGAGCTTTAATTTAAGTGGAAATGTTCATATGTGTTATATGTTCTTCACAATAAAATAAGGAAATAGTTTCGCCATCTGCAATGTGAAATTAAATTAACAAGTTACGCACCTTATCAGTACTACACTATACCTCGTAGGGGTATAGGGGTTGGTGGAAGTGAGTAAACTGGTAAACATTAACATGTACATTGTTCAAATATACCTGATTGTACTGGGATGACATTACAAATAATATGAGGACCATTTCCAATGACAATTGAAGCGTTTTCCAAAATGAATTTGACCCCTTGGAGAAGCTAAAATTTAACCTTTGACCTATAATACGGTTTTAAGCTTATAACTCCATAGGGGTAAGTCACAAACTATACATTTATTACTCCTTGTGATCATACAAACATTTGGGATGCAAATTCAACAAAATTGGCAACTTTTTGACCCCTGTAAATCTTTGCGAAGCCATAGCTCGCTTAAGCTACCCCTACAGAATTGCCATCATACATTTTTGTGTACGTCAAGTGTTCGGAACCCCTGGTATCAGTGCCTCTTATTGCCCCCCGGTGATACCAATAAGGCTACTTTGATGGCTTGGCTATCACTATTAGTCAATTGTCTTAATATCCTTTGCCGTCTAATATTCCATCTGGTCTAATATCATTTGGTCTAATACCCATTTGAGTCTAATACCCATTGTCTAATATATCTATTGGTCTACTGTTCAATCTGCGTCCAATGACAAATAGATTGAACACAGCGTGGACATTAGGGATATTAGACAAAATGGATATATTAGACCAAATGATATTAGACCAGAAGGATATTAGACCAATGCGGATTAGGACCAATTGGTTATAAGACCAAATGGATATTAGACAAAAGAATATTGCCAGATGGATTAGACCAAATGGATTTAGACCAAATGTGTTTGTGATATTAGATCAAATTGTAGTAGACAAAATGGGCATTAGGCTAGATGGACATTAGATCAATGGCTATTTAGGACATTTTGGTTGTTAGATTAAATTTGGATGTTAGGACTAATGGTATTAGACAAGATGGGTATTATACCATATGGGTTTGGAACCATTGAAGTTAGAACCAAATGGCTAATTACACCAAAATGGGGAGAAGCAGAGAACCGTCTTGTGTATCCCATGTGTAAGCTGCGTAGCGAAGCAAGTTAAAATGCGAAGCGAGCCGCGAACTAATCCTTGCAACTCAAAACAATGTTCCATCTAACATATTTTCTAAGTTCTACACATATCATGAAGACCCCATCGCAGGCCTTTTCTAAGTCTGCCTTGACTATAGTTGTAATTGAATGTGGAGGGTTTTCCAGTGCAAAAAGTACATCATTGCTGATATTGTATAACAATCTCCAATGCGAGTCCTATGTCTGCAGGAACCCCACAGAGGAATCAATAACAACGCCCAACCATACCAGGAATGGTCCTTCACGAGAGACCACTTCGCAATACGAAGTGCAATATTTGTGAGAACAGGCAACGAAGTAGAAGCAATCTCAATGTCTGATGATAAAAACATCGAAGTCCTCCAACATTGAGCCTAGTTCTGTCATAGTTACATCGTCTACAAACCTCCATCAGTAACTTCGAAGCACCTCAGCTCAACCTGGAATTCCCACCAAAACCTCACTCTTCTTTGGCGACTTCAACAGCCATAGGACCCCAATGGGTATACAATGAAACTAACAAAGACGACAAGCTGTCGAAGAATGGATAGGACAGTCAACATCTACGTCTCTCACGCTCTAAGCTGCCGACATTATTTCATAGTGCCCGCTGGAAGAGAGGTTATAACCATGATATAGCTATTGTTACTGCAAAAACTCTTAACATTTGTAAGCAAGATGCTCTGGATCTGTACACCAAACTCAACATCGACCAATCGAGTATACAAGTCAACGCTGCAGTAAGACCAAACAAGGTGCCTTTTAAGCGCCGCTTTAACTACAGAAAGCAGACTGGCAAAGGATCCTGATGAACTGGATAAGAACGTGAAGAGGATTGCACCCAAACCCCTTAAATTTGCCCAACTAGTAAACAAAAGTGCACGGAGATTCATACCAGAGGATGTAGGACCGAATATATACCAAGCCTTTACAAGGAATGTGCTACAGACTATCAAGAGTATATCACCATGTTTGAGCTGATCCATTTTTGGCTGAAACAACTGCTAAAGGTGAGGAAGTCCGGAGAGGATCTCCAGGGAAAAGAAAAACCTGGCACACTTTATTGAACCACCGATATGACCAATAACAGCAAGAAAGCATGCGTCTACCATCCGAAAGATCCGAGGGGATCCAACAGACACTACACAGCAGCCAAATGTTACAACCCAACCAAGTTGCCCACCAAATGCTTTTAAATGGCAGTGCCAGCAAGAGGGGGTAACCCAAGGAGATCAAAACTAGACAATAAGAGGTATAGTGGTGACACTGGTTTCACTCGCCCCTTCCAACATGGACGAATTGGAATCCGGTATTGCTAAACTCAACCAGGAAAAGAAGTTAGGCCCTTGACAACATCTCTACTGAGCAACTAAAAAATCTTGGCCCAGTAGCAAAGGCATGCTCTTGAGCTCTACAAGTGCTGCCTTATTTCCCACGGTTCCATAAGAGCGGTGAGAAAGCAAACATGTTATGGCACTCCTAAAGCATGGAAAGATCCATCCAATCCCCAAAGATACGCCTTAAACTCCTTAGCCATACCTACAAGATTTTTGACAGCCTCTGCCTCAATCGTATCGCCATGTGATAGACGAACACCTATACCAGAACAAGCAGGTTTCGGCCAGGCAATCAACAACAAGCCAAGTACTCAACCTACTCAAATATTGAGGATGGTTCGAGAAGGGTATGGTACCGGAGCTGTGTTCGTCGAACTCTCAGCAGCATACGACATTGTTAATCACAGATGCCTACTCCATAAGATCCTGGACATACCAAGGACATTCCGCTTGATGAGCTTATCCGTGGATTGCTGGCAAACGGATGTTCTTTGTTCAGCTAGGAGCGAAGAAGAGCCGATGGCTTGGCCCAAGAAGGTTCTACCACAAGGGGTGTGCTTGCACCTGCCTGTTAAACATATATACCAACGACCACCTAGGAGTGCAGGAACCGTCGTTTTATTTATGCAGACGATCTTGGAATAGCGCACAAGATGCCGACTTCACACTTGTTGAAGAGAGAATCTCCAACGCTGTGGAATGAACTCACTCCTTATTATGAGGGAAAACCACCTACGTGCATATCTAAGAACCAGGTGTGTGCTTCCATCTACGCAACCGTGAAGCCAAACGTCAAGTTAAAGTTTACCTTGTCTGGAACTCCCCTGGAGCACTGTGAAACCCCTGTCTACCTAGGATCACCTTGGCCGCACTCTCTCTTAAAGACCCACATTGAGAAGACGAAGAGCGAGGGTAATGTGTAGGACGAATGGAGTGTTTTTGTATGTTTGTGCGGCGATGTGTTGTGTTTGTGGTGTGTAGTTGCATTTGGGTTGCATGTGTGGGTGCGGGTGTGAGTGAATACGAGATCTAATTATTTGGATTCAGTCTGTATTAATTTAAAATTTTTAATAAAATAGTAATTGTATATATTTTAATAATATATATGTATTTTAATGAAATCATAGTTTTCAGCGTTTTCGCTGTTGTATGGTTTGTTGAATAAACCGAAATAAAATAGAGTAAAGTAGGTTCAGCAATAACATCTGAACAAACTCTCTGGCACCAGATGGGGTGTTCGCCCACTTACCCTAAGATAGACGGCACTTGCACTGTTGCTACTCTGCCAGAAGCTTGATCCAGCGTTAAAGCTTCCGTCCAACACCAACGGACAACTTAAACATCCTAGCAGGAATTGCTCCACCGACATCCGTCGTAGCGTAGCGAGCATGCAAGGCGTAGCTGCCAAGTATACAATGTGAAGCATCCTCTGTCTGGACAGATACATGCTACCAACGAGAGTTTCTTAAAGTCTGACTCAGGATTTCGAAATAAATTTTTGTGATAATGAAAAATAGTCAACTGGAACTTAAAAGAAGCCTAAAGATAGTCACCTAAAATGCCACAATTCGAAATTTGAGATGAATCGGCTTTTCGTTTGATGCAGTAAACATTTATGTGTATATTACGTCCAATAGGATACTGTGTATAAACAACGTTCCGGATCCGGAAATTTTATAACAAGTGTGACTTTCTATATGAAGGAAGTCGATTTAAGCTAAGCATCAACATGATTAGTATGTGGACAGCATTATGTACATGCAAAAACACGATTTTTTGGAAATGAGGGCGCCCTCCTCAGGAAATCTATGAGTCGGCCTTAAGCAAGTCCAACTATTGGACAGTCTCTAGGGGTAAGAGAGTCGCCGTGTGGAAAGGAAGACTTGCCATCACCAAGTAACATCTATCGGTATTGAACTGTGAGCATCTCCCACCTGGAGCTGACTTATCAGGGGATGAATGGCGATGCCTCAATAGATGAGAACCAGAAACTGGCCGATCTAAGTTTCCTGCAGAAGTGGGCTATCTGGAAGCAGACAGGATACTAGCTGTGGTTGTGGAACAGCACCGCAGACAATGGACACTCTTGGTCTGCCCAATGCTGGTGCAACCAAATGCAACAAAACAAGGACCTTGCGGAATTAAGTGAAGCAGCCAGCCGTTGTAACCATCTATGGCTGGATTCATATTTGAGAACCTCAGTGTTTGGACACGATAGAAGAAGAAGAACCCATGGGATTAGACCAAAAATGCAATAAACCATTTGAATTGCTTATATTCAATAAAAAAAAACATTGCTGAATTTCATATTTGCTCCTATACGAAAATTAGAAATTTCACAATTTAGTTGTACCAAAGAAAAACATTTCTCAGCTTAACCTTTTCAGATGGGATATTTTTTATGGTAAGCTTTCAATCAGGGCAAAATCAGTACTTTCAAATTGTTAGGGACACCAATGTGAAATCTTCTTGTTGCAACTTCAACATGTTTCAACGACAGTTTTGGGGAAAATGGAAAACCAGGTCTAAGGGTTCTCTTGTTGATTGAAATACTAACCCATTGTCTAAGATTTTGTCAATGAAAAAAATCCTGACTGGAGCAGTCTATACCTTACCCCCCCCCCCCCAACACACACACACAAACACACACATTACACACACACACCCACGGGACGGAATTTTTCTAACACTGGGCTGACTAGCTAGCCGGACACTCATTTGTAGTCGTCATGCTTGACGGTAAAAACATGGTACTCTAGTCTAGCCTTGCTGGCAGCCACTGCTTGCAAGTTCAGTGTTAGATTGAGGTGGGTTACTGGCATCGCACAACGAGAAACACATCGAGTGAATTGGCAGCACTAAGGCGGGTCCGAGGTTGCTCTGACTAGAAATCCATATTGGGTTGTGGTCGTGTACTAGGTCAGAGGGGTCATCAAGCATTTTTAACACTGGCATTTACTCACCAATCCTACAAATGTCACTGATCTAATTTTGTAACGGTGATGCCCCATTTGTGCAGTTTATGTGAGTGTGTTGACGAGGATGTTTGGGCATCACTACTGGCGCAAATGAAAGAAAATTAAAAGGCACTGAAGTAACACTAAAATGTGCCCTTATTACAAATTCTACATCGAAAACTTGCAGAAAACCGTTTCATAATACCTCAGTATTGCTTTATTTTGTCCTATAATTATATATTCGGAATACATCAACCGACAGGTTCTTTGCGTCGGAAAACCCGCGATATCCTATGAACTTAGTCTCTAGAAAAAAAAAACCCAGGGCATTCGCCGGCATGTCAAGCTACACTAAGGCATGCATTGATTGATGGTTGCCATCTCACACGCCGCCACCGTCGCTATAGCCTTCGTAATTATGGCTTTAAATCATCCCTGAACAACATCCAGACGTACTATTCTTTTTGTCGCAGTTTGGCACTGTTAGTAGCAAGGGGGTGAAACGCATTCAAAACCAGTCGTCCGTGCTGGGCGCTGACATTGAAGATTGCACGGAATAATTATCAGTTTGGGTGCTTGTATAAAAATAATGTTCAATCGATACAAAATATCGCCAAAAATATCAGTTGTTGGATGTTGGGTTGCTATTGGGTGGTTAAATTTTTGTCTACCAATGGCCACACAACGAATGAAATGACCATCAGTCGTCTGATTTAAATAAACCGCTCAATGAATACATCTTTTACCTAATCGCGCATTCATTATGAGAAAAAAGAGGATTGAGCACAATGATCCAGGTACAGTTATTACACCGGGGCCACCTCTAAAATGACATTAATTTGGATCACTACGATTAGTGTATTGCAAAGCGGCCCCCACAGTATGTGGAAAGCGGAGGCAGCCATTGCTTAATGTGTGCTTAGGTTTCTTGTGGTCGGCAAAACATGCGAGACGGTGAATTGCTAAAGATTACGTAACGTTTTGCCTCTCTATCATATAGAACCTCTTTGGTTAGTAGTTTCAGGGTTTATTTGTTTACGACTTGTTCGCAGTCATACCACGGGCTTTCTCCACGACGACCTTGTAACCCTGTGACGATGTGTCAATTGGGGCGCTGTAATACTTAATTCGAGAAAAACAATTTCTAAGAGTAACTACAAAAAGTTCTCTTTTAAACAATTTAGTGCAGTTTTCGCTCATAGCATGTGTTCATTTGGATGCAAAACTATCAATTAAAATCAAATGGAAAATCTAATGGAAAAAATCGCTGATCGTGGCTAACTTCACGGGAAAAGGTAACTTATATAGGGCGATTGCACGGCAGGGCAATAGGTTATCTTGGCCAGACTGCCTCCAGAACACCCAAGCATGCAGGAATACAAAAGGGAATCACCTGTAGAAATAGCTGAAATGTTCAGGGAACCAGGTGCATGCGTTGTATTCTGTAGCATGCTTGGTGATCTGGAGGACAAACAAAAGTCCATTCAATTAATTTACCTTCCGTGCAAGGGCCCTATTGTAATTTTAGCACTGTTCGGCGACGCGAACGAACAACAATTTTTTTTGTAAACATGAGTGACCTCTGGTACAAGTTCCCGGAGGAAATGGGGAACCGAATGAGATGCATTTCGGGCGATCGTGCAAATGGTCTATTTAAAAGGGCGCCATTATTTATGTATTTTATTTAAAATATTTATTGTTCGTATTTAATTATTCCAAGCATGATTTTTAAAGATCAGCACAACATTCTCATTAGTGTTAATGTTAGAAAACAAGTACATAAAAAAAAATTTGCGAGAAAAACAAAATATCCACCACATGGAGAATTAAACAAATTCTTGTTAATATCCGACTACAAATTAAATTTCAGTATTTTTGGTCAGTTCCGTCGAATTTTATGGAGGGCGTTATTGTGTTGTCAGCATTGGCGTAGCCAGCGGGGGGGGGACGGGGGGGCACGGCACCCCCGACCGCGATGTTTGTCGGTACATAACGGCCCGGTCGGTACATTGTCTAAAAGCTGTAAGCTGTTGGTTTGAGCGCGGTGGTGCATGATATGAAATACAAGAGCTTCACAACAATTTAGTACTAACAACAGCGTAATTGGTCGATAATACTACCAATACTGTGTGTCCCCCCCCCCCCCCCCCCCCCCACACGCTCTTCGCTTTTTGGAGGACGAATGCCAAAAAATAGGGTCAACCGCGAGCGTAGCGAGCCGGAAAAAATAAGTCGTCGGTACAATAAATGTATCGGTTACATTCACCAAATTTGTGCCCCTGTCAATAAAATCCGGGCTCGCCAATGGTGGTGTGCGCACGTAGGCCTACTAATACCAATTTCAAGAGAGGCGCAAGACAGGATGTGGACCTGTATTTTTTACACAGTCTGACGCAAAATATTGCGCGGCGCACTTTGTCGATAACAGAAGTGCGCCGCGCACTTTGGACATTAGCAATCTGCGCTAGGGAGAAACAGCGTCCTTCTACCGAAAATTAAGAAGTGCGCCGCGCACTTTGTGACTAATTGCACTGATTTCTATTTATACACTAGATAGCAAACGCCCGCTCAAAAGCCGTAACCATCTTTTCCCCATGAGCTAGCAGATGCTTTTCCCGCCCAGTGCGTACTTAGTTCATAGCGTGGTGTACCAATCATATGGAAAAATATCGGCTTGTGTTTATCCGCGCGTGAAAGTAATCTGTTTACATTCGCGCCTCTCCCCACAAGCGTGCGCCACGGTTAAAATTGCGCATTGCGTGTGCTGCGGTATGGTTGCTTGCAGTTGCGCCCGCATGTTCTAGATCATCGCAGTGCGAAGAGTCGCAAATGGTTTCCCTGGCCTCATGCAGCACGCGCGATAAAGTGCTCGAATCCTGTCCAACGGGCTGCAATCAGATCTGTATAATCTAGAATAATTATAATCCTGAATGTAATTGTTTATGTTTTTTTTAACTGTATTAACTGATCATATTGTAACTTTTCTATAATTGACTGTACTATTTGGATAAAGGGCATACTCACCTGTTTTTGCCTTCCAGCAGGAACAAATTTGCCTTCCATGAGATCTCTATAGCGCCATCTATGTTTTAGCCAGGGCTGAAGTTTGATACTAGGCGGAGCTTGGCTGTATTTTACATAGATTAGGAACAGAGGGGTGACCATGATGTCTCTTAATGAGTAGGCTTACTATGTGTAAAAAGCCAACTAGTGAATTGTAGAGGGAGTTTGAAGCGAGTTGTAGCTCATGTTATTGTTGTGAAGATACAGCTATGGAGTTGTGGAGTTGTGGAGCAAGTACAAATAAGCAATATAATTATACATTTTACTGCGATTATTGTACAAATAAGCATATATTATCACATATATGAATTTTGTATCTTATTTTTTAGTCATTAAATCAAATGGCTCTGTAATCGATAATTATTATATTTATCTATTGATAAATTTCTAAGTGCAAACAGTGTGTTGGACAGATAAACCTGGTGATTCTAAATTGATGTTCTCGAATTAATGCAATGATACTATATATAATAATTGATGCCGGAGCACATGTGTCCATTTCTCTGAAGTCTTTTATTCAGTACTATTTTTTTTTTTTTTTTTTTTTTGTTGTCTCCCCTTTGGAAAGATCAATATAATTCAATGTGCAGTAGTCAAGTTTTATGTGCCTTTAAATATTAGGTAAAAAATGTTATGAAGTTTTTGTTAATTTTTAAGAAAATGAGCAAACATTAACAAAAAAATAAAAAATTATAAATAAAATT
>JAMKCH010037755.1:0-42734 GCA_023653785.1 Ophioderma brevispina | reverse complement strand
GAAGGGGGACATTAAATGTTTTATCAAGGAGGGGGTAACATGAACCTTTAACATCAGGACCCTTTCATAAAATCAGGGGTGAACGCGAAATTTGTACTGAAGCGGATGGGATCCGCGAAAGTGAAATCCTCATTTCACCTGATGTAAATACTGAAGCCGGTCCCTTAGAACATTAAAGGATGGAAAGAACCGTGAGGAACTGCGAGGACCAGGTGATCCTAAAGACCGTGATATACTAGCAGTCGCAGCGAGCGATTAGCGTGCGTAATACCGGGATTTGATGCAAGATCAATGTTACGCATGCTCACACGCATAAATTGCTCACTGCGTCTGCGTTGTGGTTGGCTGCGTTACCCGATTTAGTCTCTACCCAAAATACTGCATACCGTACCCCAATAAAGATACATTTATTTTAACTAGAGTTAAATCGAGTTGTGTTGAGTTGATGGCAGAAAGGTCAACGATTATCATAAGGCAGCGCAAAGCACAGTGCAGCGAGGTATGAAAAGGTCATTGACTTAAAGCCTCCAAGGAGAAACCGTACTAAGAATAAGAATAAATGATACAATATCCCCTATAAAAAAATTATTGAACACTATCGAGTAGTTTCATGGAAAAAACGGAATGACACTAACCATAAAAAGGAATTAAAACATATTGTCTGACCATGGTGCGATTTGAAATTCGCGTAGTGCTATTGGATATGTGTATTGTGTTATGCGATACCGACGGCACAGTAGCGTTCATACACCTTCCAACGTGACGCTTTCATAGTCGCATTTACTATGGCACGCATGACCCAAGCGTGCCGACCGTATCGGGCATTTACCGCGTTAACAATGCCGCGACATTTTTAATAGCACATGGTCAGACTAGATGGTTTTAATTCATTGTTATGTTTATATAATTCTGATTCTAATTCTAATTTTTCGATGAAACCACCGATATGTGGTCAATAATCTTTTACAGCGTATTGTATAATCTTTAATCGTTGTACGGGTTCTCCGTTAAGGAGCCATAGATAATTTTATCGCAGATATTGATTCCTGTTATCAAAAAATAATTGCAGAAAAGAAGGTGTGTTATATAATGGGGGCCTTTAATATAGATCTTCTTAAAGATGATAGCCATAGACCAACTCATAATATTATTGATCTAATTATATTCACATCTTTGATACCAACTATTTATAAGCCAACAGAATTACAGCTACTACTGCCACAATCATTTACAATATATGACAATAATAAACCTTGTTTAATCTGCTATCGTAGTAACGACATCAGTGATCATTTACCAACAATTTGCAACTGATGTAATTGTAAGTAAGGAACCTTCAAGAAAAAATATTTTTAAATATACAAGGGTGTATAATAATGAGAACGTTGACAAATTAAAACAGAGATTATCACTGTGTAAATTGGAATGAAATTCTTGATATGACAATGAGAATTATGATTACAACAAGTTCATGGGGGGGTGGGGGGTGGACGGGTGAGGGGGGTGGATGATGGGTGGTCGGGTGGGTGTATGGGGGTGTGGGGTGGTGGAGACATTTACGGATTTATCCAATGAATGTAAATTCCTAAAAAATGCTGTAATAGGTAAGAAAGATCCACGATCACCTTGGATAACTACGGGACATTACATAGTATTAATAGAAAACAACTGTCTCAGTAATGTTCAAAATTTAAAAAAAGAAAAACCTTTCAAAAATTTAATCCTATCGAAATAAATTCACCTGCTTTAATTCGGAAATCCAAGCTAAATAGTACTTCAACAGATTTGAATTGGTTAAAAATAACATGCGACAACTTAAAACGATAAATCAATCATTGGACGAGGTCTAAAGCAATCTACGCAGAGTAAGTTTAGAAATGACTCTGGTAAAGTGGTGTTTATCCCCAGGAAGTATCAATGAATTTAACAACTTCTTGTAATGTTGATCCACTCTTGCCTGCACAGAATCATAATACCGGTAAAGACTATTGATGACTACCTCAAGATCCCGTATTTCATAGTATGTATTTAAACATTTAGTTGACATGGAGATTATTAGATAATTGAAAAATTTATCAAAATAAGATTGTTACTTGTAGATAATATTGGTACTGTATTGTAAAAAGAGTCGTTAATGAAATTGTATGTCCTCTTACTATGATCTTTAATTTATCAATATCAACAGGAGTATCCGCAGAAAAGCGTAAAATTGCAAAGTTAGACCAATTTACAAAAATATTACGCTGAAGGTCTTCTCAAATTACCGCCCAGTATCAGATTTTTACCATGTTTTTCAAAAATATTTGAAAAAATTAGTTTTTAACAGGTGCATAAACTTTCATAGATAGTCAAAAATACTTAATGAAAAACCATTTTGGTTTTCGATCCCACCACTCCACTATATGGCTATCATTCCACTTTGAAAAAGAACTAATGCAGTGGAAAATAATGAAGCCACAATTGGAATATTTTTGGACTTATCCAAAGCGTTTGATACTATCGACCACAGGATATTATTACAAAACTTAACACTATGGATTCGTGGATGGTTTATACTTGGTTTTAAGATTAATCTAACAATAGACAACAATATGTAAATTATCAGTCATGTGATCGAACTTAAAAACATCATAGTGGTGTTCCACAAGTTTCACTATTGGACCCTTTTACATTTATACTTTTATTTAAATGACAATTATTAACACATCAACTGTACTCCCAGTTTATCTTGTTTCCGATGACACACACTATTGTATTCTCATAAAAAACCTCGCCACAAACCAAATTGATTATAGTGAACTCAAAGAAGTAGTAATTGGTTCAGATCAAACCAATTATCGGTTAAATCTAGTAAAACAATTTCATGTATTAGGTACACCACAACTTGTAAAGAGGAATGTTATAATAGATAAAGCCAGTGAATATGTTACTGAGAAGAGCTAACATCACTTAGATGATACCAATTTAAAAGAGAGGTAAAAATACCAAATTTTTCTTGGTGTAATAATAGACCAGACCCTCACTTGGAAGCATCACATAGATGGCTTGACAAACAATTCAAGAATATTGGGGTGTTAAACAAACTCAAGCCATTTTTATACCAAGCGTATTCTCTGCTCTCATGTTTGTACTTTTATATTACCTTCTATTAACGATGAATTATTATATGGGGGAATACTTGTAAACTTACTTAAATAAAATTACAAAAGCTTCAAAAGTGGGCAGTAAGAACATTTCAAATAGTCCATTACAGAGTCATACTGCCCCATTATTTTTCCAAGTATAACATCTTGAAAATAGCTGAAGATTTAACTTGAGCTTGGTGTATTCATGTACAAATATAGCTGTAAATCAATTGCCCGTTTCATTTGAAGGGTATTTTACAAAACCGTTCTGACATTCGCAATTATCACACAATCACAATAATACTTATAATATAACAAAAATGAGAAAGTGTTTTCTGATCAAGCAGTCCGAACATCGGACCAATTCTTTGGACCGTTTGGAAGAACCTCTAAAAATTCTAAATCTGTCCATCCTTTTCGAAAACAATTCAAACGTCTACTTATTTCCAAATATGAATGATCACTTTTTCACCCTATCCTAAATCTGTTATATTGGCATAATAATTTTTAATTTGGATTTTTGCTGCATGAAGCATTGTTCCTGTTTTCTTGCGTGATTTGGTTTTCTGGTCTGAATTTTGTCCATTTGTTGGCATATTTTTTTGTTCTTTTGTTTGTTTTATGGTGGGTTTGAACATCATCTGTCCTTCTTTTCCGTTCAGTCAACTCCTCCATAAGATTGTTCTGCTTTATGTATTGTGCGTTGTTGTATATGATTTTATGGCCTAAGTTAATTTATAAAGTTAAGTTGAAGTTTAAAGTTGAAGTTATAAAAGTTAATAAAGTTTTATTATAAAGTCATTGTAGAAATCCAATAAAAAACCGTTATTTCTAAGTATACTAATTTTGGATATTCTGGAGCATATAAGTCTTGTATTTTGAAAGTTTTGATTATGATATTATGTGTTCCCTGTGTTTTCATTTTGATAGTTCTTTTGTGTACGTTATGTTTAAGGGTGGCGCTTCTGGCCTTTTTGGCCTTTTGCCACCTCCTCCATAATTGTGTTTTTTGTAGAATGTCTTTTGTTATTGTTGTATTGTATTTGTTGATTTTAAATTCATGGAATAAATGCATTGATCGATTTTACACATGAATATTTTAGTGTCGATACCATATTCAAAAGCAACCGAGATTTCGTCTCTCACAAAAGGCATTGTATCGTCGAGAAGCCTCTCGCCACTCCAGTGACCAAGCCACCGACTGCGCCAGAATGTCTTACAGGTTTCACATTTGGAATAATATAAACGCGAACATATTGCGAGTCCAAAAAGAAACCAAATTGGATGCATCTAGATCAGTAGGTTTGAGTGGAAACTCGCTAAGGACAAAAGTTCGGATTTTTCTAATAAACTTTAAAACTGAAAATATTCAACGTAGTAAGTCTTAACGGCGCATTTTAGTGAATGGTACATCTTGATATTAGACTGGTAGGCCTATTTTCAGCATGTGCACATAATGCCATTTTGATATTTATGATTATTTTTAATAGCATCGATACCATATCCCGAACGTCCCTTAACCATTTAAAATGCACGCACTAAACACAAATGCATTTAATAACGCTACCTCCTTTTTTGCGGTAATCGTCAGAATTTTTCCTCTAGGGACATTAGGGAATATATAAATAAGGGCTAAAGGGGAACAAAGAGTCTATAATACCACTAGTATCCTTTCCTTATTTAAATACAAGAAGATATATCACTCTAAAAAGTACGAACCAATTTAATGATGAGCTTGTCAAATTAAAATGCTTAAAGGGCTCTAAAAATAAAAGGCCATTCTAATTTATCAAAGCCTTCTCGAAATCAATCCTAGACAAAGGGATATTTCTCTAATTTAAATAATTAATGGCATCAAGAGCAACGAGAATATTCTCATTGATTAAATGATCATTAAAAAAACCACTTTGGTCAACATCAATTAAATAATGTAAAACATTTTTCAGCCTACAAAAAAATACATCAAAGTGCCAAAAAGCATTATCCGCTGCTTCAACAAATTACAGTTTAAAGGTCCATGACCCGATCGCTAATAGCCTCGTCCCCAGAAGCCCCAGATTGTACCGGAAGTGGTCAACATTTTGGTATCAGAAGAAAGCTACTATTTTTCTCATTTACCCTGTGAAATCTTAGAGCCAAAGTGTGTTTGGTTTGGAACTTATGAGCGAAAATGTGCCCCATTTGGTCGACCAATATTAATTTTACACAGTACTCTATGGGGCTTACAAAAATCACGTTTTTAGCTCTCGCATAAAAACGGATTGAAATATCGGCCCGAAACTTTACAGATTGGGTTTTGGAGTGAAGGCCAATCTATCAAGATGAAAACTTCATATCCTTAAATCGGGCCACCCCCATTTAAAAAAATGAATACCTCATGAGATAGTAGAACCTATAATATTTTGATGATTTTAACAGCACTTCTGAAATTTCCTATAGTTTGGTAAAGCAATTGCACGGGAATTTCTGTTGAAATTAAATATATCGCTGCAAGTACATCAAAGAGTGTCTCATTGCGCATTACATGCATATGTACATATTTAATTTAATTAAAAGCACCTGGTTTTATGTTACATATTTTATTAGGTTTTATTTTTTACATGCAGATTCCCGTTATTGCCGGGGGCAATAGCTCAATTTAATTAACTAATTCGCGGATTAGTTGATTTCATTTTGCTGCGGCGTTCTAGATATATGCTGCAGTTAGATTTATAACACTTGTTGTATATTACAATAGTTTGAAATATGTCTTGTCAGAACTTGCTCAGTATTAATTCTTGGGACATATAATAAGAGTGCACAGTTTAAGAAGGAAATGGTGCAAGAAATCCATAAACCGGAAAAAATTTGATTAATTTCATAAAGCCATCCATCAAAAAACTTTCACGGTAAATAGATCATAATATACACAATTTTGGTATCACTTGTAACTTTTAGTGTTAAAGGTGCATTTTGCAATTCTTGCACCTTCTGTTTTATTTTTTTTTTTATTTTCAAATTTTCAGTTGCAGTTTGATGTTATGAGCAAATGTTGTATCACAGATTCCTATAAGGTACTGTGCACAGACAGAAAATACAAGCTGAATTTCTTACAGATACTATTTGCCTCGTATTTGCAAGTGAGGTTGGGCACACATGCATACTAAGGCTAACGGTTCAGATGAAATAAAAATCTCATTTTGGGGGGGGGGTGAGTCGGGAGACGAGGCTGTGGATCACACAATGCCCCTTTAAGACAACTTTTGTGATTTCTATCACCCTGAGTCAAATATTAAGAGTCGATTTTTTTTATCTTGGAAAAGAATTCCTGGGAAAATGATATGAAACTACGGAAAAGCACAACGTGTTAGCATTACGAGAACACAAAAGGGTTTGCACAAGGCTTACAGGCAACTGTGTACAGGTTTAAATCGGACTATGAGTCTTGCACAGGGCTCACAGGCAACTGTGTACAGGTTAAATCGGACTTTGGCTAGACTGAGAGGCTTTTCAGTCATACTCTCAAGAAATTGAGGAAGCAATTAAAGGAATGGAAAGAACGTTCCATTTTCTAAATGAGTGGATATATTTCAATAACGATTTGGCTCTATTGGTCAGGGTGAATCCCAGGCCCGTATGCGGGCAAAGGTCCACTTTTTGCTTAATTGTTTAATAAAAAGGTCCAAACTTTAGAGAAATTTTGACAAAAAAAGTCCATTTGTTGGTGATGAGATGTTCTAAAAGTCAAAAGAAGGACCATTTTAGGGGAGTTAGGTCCACTTTTACTAAAAAAGACCACTTTTTCGAAGTCCCGCACCCCCCCAAAAATAATTCCTGCGTACGGTCCTGAATTGAAGCCAGTTGGTACGATTAAGAAGAAGGAAATAATTGAGAAACCTGGCCTTTCAATACCTCAACGTCCAAAAATTGAAATACAATAATTACAATCCAGTGTACGTTTTTTTATTTGTATCAGCCAGCCTGGTGGCCTTGAGGAGGAAAAGAGCCAGGAATCTTGCGTGGTCATTGGAAACATACGGGATTAAAGCTGAAGGTCGTTGAACCACTGATTTATAATCTAAATCTGTAAATATTAGAAGCCATGGGTACTTTTAGCCATAAAAATATAAATATCAGATATTTTCCTTTTCACTATTTTTTTCACAATTATTAATGCTGTGGATTTAATATTATTTTCGCGGGGATAAGATTATTTTCGTGGAGATAATATTAATTTTGCAGAGCTAAAATTAGCTCTCTGGAAATAACATCATTTCCGCAGAAAATTAAGTACTATGGAATCCCCCCTTCTTTAGGCACTTAAGTGTTAAGGGCATACAT
Source organism: Ophioderma brevispina (assembly GCA_023653785.1). Taxonomy (NCBI): domain Eukaryota; kingdom Metazoa; phylum Echinodermata; class Ophiuroidea; order Amphilepidida; family Ophiodermatidae; genus Ophioderma; species Ophioderma brevispina. The sequence goes on along the minus strand of JAMKCH010037755.1, from coordinate 35,289 downwards.
TAAGTAAACTAAAATTAAAGATAGCTAAAGTGTTCAATTCCAAATTTTGATACAAATCGGGTTTTAAGTGAAGTTTAACCACTAACCATAAGCAAAAAATAAAACCTCTGGTATTAAAATTCCGGATCCGGATTTTGGTTTTGGCACACAGTGAAAATTTTGCACGATCACCACCGCAAAAAGGGAGCTGGCGTTATCTTTCTTGTTAGGCAGGGGGCAATTATCCCCGTAAAACAAGGCAGGGGTTCCGCTGGTGATTTTTTTTCAAAGTACATTTTAAAATGAGTTAAGGGACGTTAGGGATAGAGGAATCGTTTTGAAACTTACCTATGTGGACAAGGCATATCTCTGACTCAAAATACGATTTGTGAAAAAATCTAACTTCACGAATAATGAAAAAATGTTTTAAAATAACTGGGAAACCCTATACATTGAGTTGCTTTGTTGCTAATATAGTTGCGTGTATCTCATTGTAAATGCTCCTTTGTATAGCTTGTAAAGTTTTGGATTATTAAGAAATTTGATTCCCTGAAGAGTATTTATCTCTACCACACACATGCGCAAGACCTTAATGATGACTATATCTGCGAGTCGTTAGTCAAGGACAGACCTGTAGAAATTAGGCGTCAGCCGTCTTTATGCTATGCAAATCAACGCGCACGGTGATTGGCCAAGTGTAACTCAAGGTGAGGTTATTGCAACAAGTGGCTACTTACAGTACGTGATATTGGGATAGGCGAACTATATTACGCACAACGTTTGCTTTTTAGCTATACCTAAACTATTCTTGATTAATTTTCTGTAGTTCCTGTCTAAAAATAGTTTGTAAAACCTTTTTTGAACAATCAAAAATCATAGACGTACTTCTGTTTCTTATCCAGTGATTAGTGAAATACAAAAAATGTTAATATATAATTATAATTATTGATTGAAAACATAATAACGAACAACAATGTGTACATGTAATTTTGAATAATAATTAAGACAAGCAACGCCTACAAATCATAAAAAGGATGTCCATCCTGGAGCCATCTACGCTATTACCTTGTGGTTCTGGTGAAAATGCGTGCGTTGATGAAACTGATAGAACTTCGAAGTGTTCACTATAACCTCATGATGTTAATACTGTGCAGGACATGTTCCATCAATTTGCAATTAACTGAAGTGAGAGTGATAGAACGATAGGTGGATGCTTTATGTTTGTTTATGTTCTTGCACATTGATACAACATGCCTACATTTCTAATCAGTGGAGAATTTTGGCCAAATGAAGTTTGGAAGACCAAAAGCAAGAATAATGCAAACTCCTCAGCTTATATTCTTCGAGCAATATGGTTGCAAATTATCAGGGAGCTTCAGGGCTTGCTGAGGCTTCAGGTTGCATAAATGATTCAAACTTTCGGAATTAAGGATGATATCCGGGAAATTTCGGTAAGAGGAGCGGCCAAGGTCAGGTAGAGCACTTTTATTTTCCTTGAATACAGTTATTAACTAGAGGCTCGAAGAGCACGAACCTAGCCGTGGGGATAAAATGATCACTTGCTGACTAGCGAAACATCTGTTTAAATGTCATGTTAAGGGACACTTTGGCAGAAATGACCACTTGCTGATCACTGATCAAAATTTTGTGTACACCCTATGTGCACTGACCATAGACAATGAATGTGCACAACTGTCGTAATCAGCGTGCCTTATTTGTCAGAGAAGGAAGATTACATCTATTTTGGCCAAAATGACCATTAGATGACCAATTAATCCCTACAAGTTGGTATATGGTATTTTTGCAATATATGGGCAATTTTGATATTTGGCATATTTGACCTTTGACCCCTAAATGATGGGTCACCGAGCGGGGTCACTGTGGACTCTTTTTCATAATTCATCGATGCCTTCACGATGGCATAATTAGATTAGTCAATTAAGCTTCTTTCAGATTTGACCCTCAGATGACCCCATTTGACCTTTTGACCCGATGTTGTGACCCGGATAATAGCGCTTTATCCAGTGGTTCTTGTGACCAAATATGACATCTATACCTAATTTGGTTGATGAATTATAGTGTTTTTGCATATTAATTAGCTCATTTGCATATCTTACAGATGACCCTTGGAGCCAATATTCTGTCATATGATTCGTCTCAACACTATCCGCAACTTTTGCACAGACATCACCTATCCAAGTCTTATCGTTGTTGAGATATAGCATTTTTGCATATTAATTAGATATGGTCGCCATTTTGAATGTTAATGAACTCCGATCGTTTATCTGTATACACCCTATATGAAGGATGGTCTAAGGATTCTTGTGAACAAATTTGGAATCTATAGCTTGTTGTCTGTAGGACAAGTAGGCTTTTAAAGATTTTTACAAAATGGCGGCTACTTCCGGTTACGTGACATTTGACCCCAATCTGAGTACACCACATATGCAGCTTGGGTCAGCGGTCATTCTGAGCGAATCTGGTCAAAATCGGCATAAGGGTTTGGCATCAGTAGCATTTTGAAGAAAGTGGGAAACAACGAGAAGAAGAGGAAGAAACTAGAGCTAATTGCGCTCTTGCAAGAGCGCGAAAGTTAGGCCAAGAGTTTGTGACTGTTGACCCGAAAAGAGTTGGTCACATGAAGAGGTCACAAATGACATTCTTTCATCTACAAGATGCACCATTCAGATTTGCCAAGCGATTTTAATTTGTAAGAGCCTGAGAATAAATTCATAGGTTTTCCTGGATTGCCCCTTTAATTGGTAAATGTGGCATCTGGGTCCAATCTGTGATGATAGCCTTTAATTTGTGGGAGTAGGAATCTGTAGATTTTCAAGGAATGCCCCTTTAATTGGTAATTGTTGTATCTGGGTCCAATCTGATAACACCCCATTATGCAGCCGTTACCGGGGATATTGCGAGCGAATCTCATGATGAGAGCCTGTCATAAATATGAGAAAACTCGCAACTCGCATGTGACAACTTAAAATTTAACTCGTACATTTTAACTCACAAATCCCAATTCAGGAACTCACAACTTATACTCGCAACTAACACTCACAACTCGCAAATTAATCCACACACGTATTTGTCGCCTCATGTTCCCTAGGATTCTTACTTCAAACCATGGACACTGAGTTAGGACCAAATCATACTCAACGGCGGGGCGTTGTTCCGGGGTCTGCCGTTCCAGTCGGTGTCATTTATCCGCTCAAAATCTTCTTGAATTCTTTAATCCCGATTAGTAATTCAGCAACACTCAAGATTAATTGAACCAGGCGGAACCTGTTCAGAACCCCGGAAACGCCGCCAGTGAGTATTGAATTCGTCCCTTACTGAACTATTATATTACACAAAATATTATTAGTCTACACTTTAATCACCATTGTCAGAGAGTTGATCAAGCCTCCAATTAATAGTTTGTAAAAGCCAAGAGGAATTAATATAAACAATCACTCCCCTTCATAGCTTTAACAATTGTTGATGCATTTCAAGTTTTTAACAACAATTACCTGTATTATTTATATTCTTTAATTGTCAAATACATGCTCATAAGCTTGAATTAAAAAAGCAACAAACACATACCTATACCTGGCTGCGCATGACCTTTGTGTACACAGTGTTAATCAATTAGTGGTCTAACACAATCAACAACACATACATCTGTACCTTATTCCCATTGTATGAACAAGCTACCAGAACTCTGCTGAGTTCACTTCCATTAAAGATTGTCATATATAACCACTCAAGCCTGGGTCAAAAAGTTCAGGTTATATATGCATAGCCACACATATAATTGAGTGACCTTTGAATATTACTACTGCTACTACCACCAACACCCAATACCAAAAAGTGGCTCGTGCAAGGCAATCAATCCTTGCTTGTCCACCTGTTGGTCTCCGTCATAGCATATACTTTTTAATTATTTTGCACACCTGATGCCTTGGTCATCCAGTGTTAAACTAAAGTTAAACAGTCAAGTTTTATTGAAACGGTTGTATACTTGGAGTACAAGAAAGTGTCATTTATTTATAAACATCTACCTGATTGCAACTACAGCGAAAGTGTGGCATGAGCTAGCACTTCCACATTCACAGCACACCTGTACCTCTAGTCTGGTTTCGGGGGCTCTTCTAAAAAACTGTAGAAAGGGCGCCATCTCTTGCTATCGATATAGCTGAATATAATTCTATATCGACAAGAATTATTTGCTAGCACCAGGTTTGAACACTTGGGTTTTATTCTTTTAAATTTGTGACCCTTACGTAACTTTTCACCCCAAACAAATCCACCTGTAGTTGTGTCCTAAACCATTACTCTGTGTGAATTGGTCATCAACGGTTAAGGCGTTAAACCCCGTCGTTAGGGTTGTAACAACAAGAAAAGAAAGACAAAGAGTGAAAGAAATCACAGCTAAAACCATAAGTTAGGCGACCCGCCGAACTTAAGAAATCGAACGAATACAAGACCTAGCCGGCTACGCAACGGCTAGGAAATAAGTTTACAAGATAGCACCTTGACCTTACTGTCGTTCAAAGTGGTTCCATTATTTTAAGAAGCAACCATTGTTGTTACAAATCGGGTTTCTGTACAAACCTCAAGAATTGTCCTGCATTATGGTCAAACTTTCTGCCAATATTATTTACATAATCACGGTATTGTTATGACGTCTCTTAAGACCAAAGGTCGAATAACCTTTCAACACAAATAAACGAGCCTTGCGCAGTGATACTAATTTTATCATAAAACAGATTTCATTATTTGTAATCAATGATGGTTCAAGAAGTGGTATGTCCAAAACAACATTAGATAAAATTACACACACAATATTTAAGATGATACTTATTGTAAACAAGAATGTCCATAATGTCCACAAGAAGCTTTGCAGTTCAACGATATATGTCCTCTAACACGAAGCCCTCCCAAATGACAAGCATGCAACGTCACCTATAAATCCTCAGGTAATAATTCCATTGGGAAATTCTCTCATCCTGAATACTTTTGTCCAGTGCAGACTGTCCCAATAAAAACTATAACAATCAAACTAAAATTGTAAAAAATATAAACGGTGCATTTTTGCCAGATAGTTTACGTTATTATTTGTTGACAAGACCTAACTAATCCTCGCTTTTTTCCGCCAATTTGTGGACCCTACAGATAATTGTCAGTTGAACACGAAATATAAAATACCACTTGGGCCAGTTTCACTGAAGGTTCAAGAAACTACAGTATAAGGCGTGTTAGCATCATTGTGGGATGAAACCCTTTTCAAACAAAAAAATTGTTACAGATCAGAGTGAAAGTATTCCCTGCATTGACCTAATCAATATATTATTTCAGTGAAAGCACCAAAAATTATTATGTTTGTGGGTGCAATGAGAGCTCACTCTCAGGGGGACAATAATCATGAAATTCATAGGAAATTTGGGGCATGTGACTGCCGAACAATGTAACAGTCTACAAGTCTGTTGAGGGACAAATTTGTGGACAATACTCTAATGTGGAGGACAATTCCCCTTCCCCTATTTCCCACTGGCTCCAATCTGCCAGGAGGAATATATTAAGAAAGCAGTGTTCAACACAGTATTGCCTACAGGAAAGGATGGTTTGTTCAAGTCTCATTTTACTTTCCACAAGGTGTGGGTGTTATGTTCTACCTTCAGCTGAAACCTGGAGTAAAGCTGAGACACAAAACTGTTTCGAGTGAATTTCCCAAGCTACATGTATTATTAGCAATTGCGGACATTATAAATTATACATTATGTGATATCACAAAAAGCAGCACTTATACTACTTTTTATTTAACATTTTCAATAAGAATTCTTGGAAGGGTGTTTTCAATGGCCGTTGTGATAGCAGGATAGCCGAAACTGGCCCCCAGGTTTTCAAAACTGTCTCAGATATTAGCCATAACTCCTGACCCTCCACCAAATTACACCAACTAAAAATCTACATGAACTGTAAACTCCTAAAAAAGATCATTAAACTTCAGATGAGAGAAATTTTGGCCAATTAATCATTTGATTGTATTAGTTTTTTTGGGACAGTCTGTAGTTCAAGACTACAAGGTTAAATAATTCCCTCGACTACACTACTATTCCACAGTAATCAGTCGCAGATAACACCACTATTTCCTATCTGTCCACACTTTGTAATCCTATGTTTGATTCCCTCACTTTCTTCTTCGTCTTCAAAGCGAAACAGTAGAATAAGTACAGCACCTGCTCTGCTCCATGGAATGAAAATATCATAAATCCTGCACTGTGTGACAGCATTCAATCTACCATTATTGTAGATAAAACTAGCGTATAACACACTGTATACTGATTATAACTGCTGACAAATCTTCTGGCCAAGTTCTCCTTCATATATACACAAATAGTTCATAAAGTTCCCCAGTCTTAAAATAGATATTACTCACCATCAGCAAAACATAACTCTTGCACTAGCTGACCATTGGAAATCCCATAAATTACTTCATCGGATCACATCACGTCCATATATAACTTTGTGGGGAAATTCCATGATCTTACAATGTTTTGATCTCAGCCTAACAAGTTGACTCAGTTCTAGTTTACATTCTTGGGGAAAAAAAATTCCCAATCACCTTCTAGTTTCCACAACAGGTGCAATCTTGCACAAACACTAGGGATATTCCACTTTCTTCTCTTTAAGTAACAAGTACTTTTTCCACGTGAGAAATCTTTTCTCAAATCAATTGAGAAAATAATATGTTTAAAAGTTAACCAAAATGGAACACCACACAACTTTGAAAATTCAAAATTAAAAAAGGGTCATTTTTCCAAAAAATATAGGCTACAATCACTCAGTTGGTTTAATTTGGTGAAAAATCAACGCGCTTTCCGAAATTAATGCTTCTCGGGACCACCGAATCAGGAATTCTTCATTTGCAAAACAGAGATAGTGCGCTTGATTTGTTCACTCTAAATATCATTTCTTGGATCAAAATTATGAAATTCTAATTTACTATAGGAAGCAAACACTAAATCAGCCACAATGTTTATAATTGAAATTAAGCAATCAAAATCGTCCTTTTTTTTTACTTTTAAGTAGTTCTGTCGCTAAATAGCAACGTAACAAATCTATTGGGGTATTATCTATATATGACACAATTATGGATGCCTCAAAATCTCTCGGCTGCATATTTAATTTTAATGTACCTCGAATTGAGGCCAGCATTTCTTTGATGTGTCCCGCAGGTAACCTATCAGTTACAATAAAGAACAATTCGCTGTATGACATGTAACTCATGCCTTCAAAAAGAAGCTGACAAATCGATCGCCAAAGCCCGTAAAGCTAAGTGATGTCTGTTAGTGATTCTCTGAATTTAGTGACCAAAGCACCAATAGTTCCATACAGCAATAACTTATTTCCATTTACTCTAACAAATCATTGCACCTGCACATAGTCATGACCATGATGATCATGCAAATATTGCATTTACTGAATTAACTCAAAAGTGGATCATGCATTAAATTTATTTTATTTGATAATTATCCCATATATTGAACCTTAATTGCAACAACGAATATTTGCACTTATCTCTCCTATTTGCACGTATCACTCTACTATATCCGTGATCTTTTTTAAATTTCGGTACTTACCATCCCTTCAAATAAAAACTCATACTCGCCTCGACAAATGTGCATGAAGTGCCTTTGGTGGTATGTGTTTGGGGAGGTTTATTTGTTTTTTGTTTTTTTTTGCTTTTAGTATTACAATGAACCTTTTCCGTAAACACTGTGTGCCGAAACACCCGGGTGCCGAAATACCCGGTGCCGAAGTTCCCTCCTCAAAACTGCCGAAGTACCGGGAAATTCGGCAGAGGAGAAGGAAGTGGAAAATAACGTGCTGTAGATGTGTAAAGCACGTGTTTCCACGCATTATTTTTGGTGATTTTAATGGACAATTCTACAATGAAACTCAATTGAAAATCAGCTTTTGGATTTAGGAACAAGCCCATGGATGTACTAGTAGAGACGTAAATCACGCAAAAAGCAACCCACATAGACCCCATAAGACCCTTGCTTAAACTTCTTTTAGCAAGGTAGCCGAATTCGAAACCTGTATACGTTATATGCATTAATAATCCCATATGGCCATTGTAAAGCACCCTTTATTGATTATTGCCGGTTTGCAACAGGGTTAGATTTAGGTTGGGGTCTATGAGGGCCTTACAGACGTCCCAATAAAAACTATACAATCAAACTAAAAATTATAAAAAATATAACCTGTGGCATTTTTGCCAGATATTTTGACTTTATTTGTTAGACAAGACCGTAAGCTAACTCCCCGCTTTTATTCCATCCAATTTTATGCACCCAAGCGGAGATATTGTCGGTTGAACAAAGGATGAAATACCAATTGGGCCCGTTTCATCTGAATTTTCAATAAACTAAGGTAATAAGGCGTGTAGCGCAATTATGGATTAAACCCTTCCATACAAAAGAATTAGTGTAAAGATCACAGAGTGAATGTATTATCATGCATTGAACTATACTAATCAATATATTATTTTGCAGAGGTGATCGCACCAGAAATTATTATGTTGTGGGTGAAATGAGGACTCACTCTCAGGTGGACAAAAATCCTGAAATTCATGGAAAGTTGGGGAATTTAACTGCTTAAAACAATATATAACAGTCTACAAGGTCTGTTGAAGGACAAATTTGTAGACAAACGCTCTATGTGAAGGGCAAAGTTATCCTTCCCCTATTCCCCCTGCCTCCAATATTCCAGGAGGAATATGAAAGAAAGCGTGGTTTCACAAAATCAATGAAGGAAAGAAAGGATGGTTTGTTTTCAAAGGTCTCAGTTTACTTTCAACAAAGGTGTTTTATGGTTTCTACTTTATGCTGAAACCTGGAGTAAAGCTGAGACAACAATCCTATTGAAATTGAATTCCCAAGCTACATGTTTTATTAGCAAATTCGACATTATAAAAGTTATTAATGATGTTATATCACAATACGTCACACTTTATTAACCTACTTTTCTTTTTTCAATAAAGAATTCTTGAAGGTGATTTTTCACAATGGCAATATTTTGATATCAGGGAAGCCCAAACTGGCCCAACAGGTTTTTCACGTGTCTCAGATAATTACCATAAATAACTCCTTAACCAGACCCCCAATTACACCAACACCACTAAAAATTCTCATGAAAGCTGGAACACGCCTAAAAAGATCAGTAAAACTCCAGTTGAGATGACTGAATTTTTGCCAAAAATTAATCTTTGCTTGTATGGTTTTTTTTGGGACGGCTGTAATGGACTAGGGTTTATATTAGGGTTAGGTTTATTGGTTATTCTGGTCCAGTGCGAGTACAAATATTGGGATTAGACCTATTTTCTACTTGACAATAACGGTTTATGTGATTTATATTTTTTCCTGATGGCTGGGGGTGGGGGGGGGGGGGGTCCATGTTAATTTATTATTCAGTAACCAAGCACCCCCTATATCATAATCCGCAGTCAATCATATGAGTATTGGTTGGGATGGCCGATGGGTGTAGGCATATGGGTCTATGCAATAGGGCCGATATGATTTAACTGTTACAATTATTTGGGGTTATGAAATTTTCCAAACACATCGTTTCATCTTTGGGCGCGCGGTCCCCTCCCTTGTAAATCATAAACGGCCCTAAATTTATTAGTTTAAAGCTAATCTTAGCCTGTCGAACGTGCTGAGTCAACTTAACACTTAATTCGAGTCATCCTGTGTCCGTACAGCCAATTGACATAATAACTTAGTTCATCCAACACCTCACGCGTTAAAGGGATCCCTCTGTGCCGAATATTGGATAACCCATTTTTTTCGGATCCCTGCCGTTCGATATGGTCACTGACGTAACCCTTGCCCCCCATTTTCGGCAGGATAATTGCCGACCCCCGGTCGTTTCGCAGATACCCCTGCCTTACGCACGGTCTCCTGCCTGAATACCGGACGTTTCGGCATAGCCGGTATTTCGGCGAGCACAACTGCCTTAAACTGGTCCTTTTGGGTGAACGCTTGTCGTTAAAGGAATAGAGTATAAGCCAGATTTAACGCTTTGTTCTAATATGTGAATTGGTGACGGGTCTCGAAACCTAATACATATTAATTGTGGAATTGTTTAAAACGTCCCTACACAAGGAGGGGGGGCTATCCTCTTTGAAGTGGAGGCCTGGCTCGATGTGCACTGTCTTAAGACAGCTGACTATGCATGTTCTGGTTATAAAATCTCTAAAAACAGAGGCGGTGTATGTGCTCCATTATACTGGTGATTTGAAGTTTATTGAATGCGCCATGGGAATTGAGATTTTCTCAGAAAAGTTTTTGTTTAAATTTTCCTTTTTGGACTTTTGCATTTCAAAACACAAAAGGGTACTTATTGTCAGATTCCCTAATTTAGGACCTTTTTAAAATCAAACACAATTAGCACAGTAGGACCTTTTGGACCATTTGGGGATAATCATCACATTTTTGTGTTTGTGTCAAAACCAACAAAAATCCTTTGATTTAGTGTAAAAAACTTTAAGTTCACAGTGGGCGCAACCAGCCGGGGGGAGGGCAGGGGAATTGCGCCCTGCGCCCCCTAATCTTTTTTCTTGACCCCCAGCCCCCCCCCCCCCCCCCGGCCAGAAGAAAAATGACGGATTTGTTTGCAAAAAGTCATCGATCTCCCAAATTTGGGAAATATCATCAGCGATTTTTGGCCAACATTTGGAAGTTTTTCGGGCGAAAATTTGTAAGTTTCCCCCCCCCCCCAAAAAAACAAAAATAACTTCCACTCCCCCGTTTTTCGGCACAAAAATGAAGTCTGGTGCCGCCACTAACGCTCATGGGGCTCCCCTTGCCGACCTCCGAATAATTTTATTTTTGGTGGAGGTTAATGTATTTTGACAAGTTGTACCCTTTTAGACTAGGGGCAGAATTGATTGACATGTGGGCCTGTGTTTGGAAGCCGCCCGCCTTACACCCATATACCATTTCATAATTATGTGATCCCGGGCATACGATACGTCGCTTAATTATTCCCCTAGTAATGCTAGTCCAACACAAAAACATCTCACAGTACACGTTTACAATCGCGTTACAATGATTCAACTTGGCAACGGGGTAGGTTGAAAACGGCAGCGCCAATTTTGCTCACACCACGTGCTTACACATTAAAATGATCAGGTCAACATGTAAATGCCATGAAACCTAGGGGTGCCCACCTGAAAACAAAACTGTGTCATCTTCCTAAGAACATATTTCTACAAATCAAATGGTGACAACATAATCTTTCGGGACACCCTCTAGAATTTTGAAAATTGGGTTAAATGCAAGAAATTTCGCATTTTTGCATTGGGATGACAAACTCGTAGTGATTAGTGGGTATTCTGGCAGGTCAAAGATTAATCATGACAGCATTTTTGATTAGTCCCAGCTAGTGTCATCAGGCGCGTTACTTCCCGTTTAAATCTCGGGTGCCCTAATGGCGCCATCTGCCGGTGTGGCGCAACGGATTCGTGTACCTATATCTAAACGGGAAGCCAAACCCAATCAATACTGATTGTTTTCTCTGCATTGAATGTAATCAATTCACACAAGAAGTATTCAGTGTCTGGTGAATTATGGCGTGTCAGTGAATTATTTACAATAATACTAAATATAGCCTTGTCGATATCGAAAAGAATGTTACAATGTGATATTAATCAAGTTCTAATTTAATAATTGTCATAATTCTGTTCACCAAACTGTCTTTAAAATTAAATACCTTTTCTTTCTGCAAACAACACTTTTCGGCGGTTTTCATTTCTCTGTTTTGTGTACATTTTTGTTTGCAACCGATACACTATACTTGGGTGTGAATTCATTACATTTAATGCAGAGACAACCAAATTTACGGATGGTTTTGGAGGGGCTTGCCCTCGGGTTGAATGCCTTTATCACTTATCTCCGTGGAGTTTTCTGCTTTACTAGACTGCGTGGTAATTGCGCTAGAAACCCGATGAGATGGAATTGTCAATGGTATATCACCATAGTGAATGACGTCATAAAGTAGCGAGTCCAGTCTCATTTTCCTAAGGACGGGGCCGGAAATTAAACGATTCTCAAGGAGACTCTGCATAGGGTTGCGCGTGGCAACACGTGCTCTACTAGCAGAAACGAGGGAATGTTAATTGTTGCCATCCCGTGGTGCTTGTACACGTCCGTTTTGTAACTTGACATCTCTGCCTTCGAGAATACAGAGTTATGATATTTTATTTCCCGGTGTGGGGTTGGTCTGAATTTGTCGGTAGCCAGTACAATGTCAATACGGGTTTATATACATCCCCAAAGGAGGATACGACTTTATTAAAAATGTAATAATATGACGCTTTAAAAATTCAAAGGAAACTCATTTCGTGCTAGCTCTATAAAGGTAGGCAGTTCAATCCCTGTTACATAATCGGTGACCTAAACCGCTCTGCAAACAGAACCTCCCCCCTTTGTGCGTGGGTCCACCCACTCTCTTGAATTATTTTGAGTTTCCCCCGAAAACAACAGCATGTAGCAAATGATGATGGCGACAGCTTCAGCCATCCCTCGATATAGCATTGTATGATATCGTCTATCCCATTTCCGTAAACGGATAGAGAACCGTGGTCAACTTTTTCTTTAAGAGCGAAGTATTCATCGATAGGGTGATTTCAAAATTTGTCTCTTTGCCCGCTGCCTGGGCGTGTCCATTAAAGCACTCGGCACCAATTTCGGAGGTCTCCGTAAATATCCGAAATAATGATTTATATGAAGAGGGAATCCCGTTTCGCCTTGATTGCGTGATCGCTTCGCGATTGATTTTCGAGTAAGTTTAACTCAGATGATCAGCTTTCTCAGCCATATTGATATTTCCAAATTTACCGTGTTGACCAAAAGCTATGGATTTTTTAAAGTTTTTATAAAGCAGTCTTTTTCAGTAAGAAGTGTATAATTTTTTGCATAATAGCAATATGTAGATTCTTTTCAATGAAAAATAACCTATTTTTTCCCCGAAGTAAGTTGGTTCAAATTCTCGCGCGGAAATAAAAAGAAATTTAAGTGTCAAAAATCTTCGCCATTGGCATGCTGTAGCAAACAGCCCTACGCTGTATTGACAACTCTTGAGTTGACAATGACTCACGCCCTCCGGTTTGTTTTCACGCATTTTTTTTTCTCTTCTAAGTGCGTTTGAAAGAGTAACTTTCGCATTTTCAATAATAAAGATACGATCATATTATGGTTTGTGGAGGATGTATTACGTAATACGTCCGACGTAATCACATTATGAGCTCTTCGTCTTAACTGCCTTTGTTGGTACACAATCCCCAGTTTATTCTTTATTTCACCAAAGGAATATAGAGTTTCAAAACAAAGATGTTCCAAAAGACCTTTTGAGTCATTCCTCATTGCACATAATTAAAACTTCAAAGTGGGGTGCTATAATCCATTGAATAATTTCGTAGGCATACAGAAAAAAAATGATTCGTTCTAGTTTATATTACTTTGTATTTTGTATTATTAAACCTAAGTAGCTGTTGAAGAAGGAGCTCTTTCACACCTCCACCCCCCCCCCCCCCACACACCTCATTCAAATAAGGGAGTGTTCACAGTGCAATAGTCCAGGATTTTGGAGACGGGGTGCATGGATTTTTTAAATGTACACCACGTGTAATGTAATACCTAACCGACCCTATTTTTGGCGTTGCGGAACGGGGGGAGGGGAGGGTGAAGGAGGGAAATAAGCATAATTCATTAGGAGTTATACACACAAAAATTGAGCTTGCTAATTTGATTGTGCATCCAATTATTTACCGTGTTATAGTGCACCATTTTGGAAAAGTATATAATTTTCCTCCCCATTTAAAAAATATTCAAATTTTTGAGAAAATATGCAAATTAGTCCAAACAAGTTGCTTTGATTGGGCTATCTGAACTAGAAAGCTAATTTCATTTAGGGGTTATCTCGCCGTTGAGCAAGTTTTTATTTATGCATCCAATACTTTAACGTGTATAGTACCCCCCATGTTTTAAAATTGTACATTTTCGCATTTTAGGGAAAATATGCAAATTTGTTATTAAAATCCCAGCAAAGAGAGTGAGAAATGAATACCATACATAGGACATGCATCAGGTTGATTTTCACAATTTTTGAAGGTATCTACCATGTACATAGATTTGAGATATTGGGTTAATATCTCTAACAAACAATGCTTAAAATCATTAAATGTACCTTTTGTTAATCATGTTACCTATGCAAATTAGTTCAATTAATCATGTATAGATGGTTTCTTTATTGCATATGTAGAAACTGCTCATATCAGGAAATACGCTGAATTTCTCTCAGTCTGTATCTTGTTAGTTTTATGTCTATTTTTAGGGATGTGGCCATAAAAATAAAGAAAATAAAGATTTGCCTTCGATAAATGGTCTCCCAATTTCTTCAATGTACGAGTACTAGCTTGGATATCTCCTCAAACTATAGATCCGATGTTGAAAATTCAAAGTTACGTGGCTGCTGTTGACCCCCTCTATCAAATGGGGGGTATTTAACTCTAGATACCGATATAAATTTTCCACTGAAGTGCCTAATAAAGTAAAAAGTTCGAGAACCCCATTCAATGGCAGCTCGGGCATTGACAAAATTGTCATCACGTGCCGTTCGGACGCTAAAACTAACTATGTGACCTCAATGAAAAATTCTGGCATGAAATTTTGCTTATGGCATTTCGCATTTACTAAAAGCAACTTTATGATCATATGTTATAAAATGTTGAAAATTTGCATTGCGATATAGAGCTCTGATTACATGAATCGCCATATTCAGTATTTAAATGCACAAGGATAATACATCTCGTAGAATTTCAAACTTGTATAGGTATTGGGCCAGTGGCCGTACTACGGAGGGGTTAAGGGTAGCTGCTTTCCTTTCTCGGAAATCATATTATAATGGACTAATTGGAATTGTATTTTGAAATCTCAAGTTGACTTTTTGGAGGATTATATTGCCACCAACTTTTGGCTTCAAATAAAATTGCTCCATCAATGTAATGCCCTCATTTTCACGAGCATCGAATCTCTCATCGAGCCCATTAACACCTGTTGGAGAAGGTCCCCATGGACGATTGGAATTTTGTTTCCCTGGCAGTCGACTTCCTAGGTACGGCCAATTTATTGCCGTGCTACAATGCAAGTTCTTCTTAGGTAAAAGGAATAGCCGAATAAAAAAAATATGGAACTTTTTTTTATTGTTACTTTACTACTTTTTTACCATTTACAATGACCGCCCAAACTCTGTATCGTCTAATGCATTCTAAAATTTACTATTTCAAAATCAGAAACAAAAAACATGCGTTGGCCAGTTCCTTGTATATTCCCTTCAATTGTAAACTCTTGCGCATGTTGTTGTGTCTCTGAAAATCAGTAGTGATTATTGGAGATTGCATGTTTTAAGTATCACCCACATGCCTTTCCTCTGAGGCTCAGACTCTCCCAGGATGGCTTCGTGGACCTTCGTTGGTTATACTAGCGGGGAGCGCGCTGCGCGCGGTCCCCGCTAGCTGAGTATACCCGCTAGATCAGTATACTGATGTTTTCAGAAGGCACTGTATTCGACCTAATTGCACTCGAGACATTTAGTCAGTCATTAAGCATGGCCAAATTACCCAATTATGACCCCAGGATGACCTCAATATGACCTTTGACCCCCAAATGACCCATCGAAAATCAGCCCACAAACTTCGTACGCAAAACTCTACCACCATACCAAAATCATATCCACCGTCAAGCACGCCAAGTTATCCAATGACCCCTGGATGACCTTGGACCCCCAAATGACCCCTCGAAAACGTGACACTCAACTCGTACATCGAAACTCTACCACCCTACAAAACTCATATCCATACGTCAAAGAACGGCCAAGTTATCCAATAATGACCCTGGATACCTTTGACCCCCAAATGACCGCCCCGAAACGTGACCACTAAACTCGTACAGCAAACTCTACCACCACACCAAAACTCTATCATACGTCAAAGCACAGCCAAGTTACCCAATAATTACCCTTGGATGACCTTGACCCCCAAATGACCCTTAAACAAAACGTGACCACTAAACTGCGTATGGCGAAACTCCACCACCACACCAAAACTCATATCCATCGTCAAAGCACGCTCAGTTACCAATAAACCTTGAATCCTTTGAACCCCCAAATGACCCTTGACAACATGACCACAAAACTCGTACAGTAAACTCTACCACCATACCAAAACTCATTATTCAACATCAAAGCACGCCCAAGTTACCCCATAATGATCCCCGGATGAACCTTTGACCCCCAATGACCCTCGAAAACGTGACCCTCAACTCGTACAGCGAAACTCTAACTCTACACCCTACCAAAACTCATATCCATACGTCACAACACGGCCAATACTCCATAATGACCCCTGGATACCTGACCCCAATGACCCTCGAAAACATGACCACTAAACGCGTACAGCGAAACTCTACCACCACACCCAAAAACTCACATCCATACGTCAAAGCACGGCCAAGTTACCCAATATGACCCCTGGATGAACCTTTGACCCCCAAATGACCCCTCGAAAACGTGACGCACTAAACTCGTACGGCGAACTTCCACACCACAAAAACCCAAAACTCATCTCCATATGTCAAAGCACGCTCAGTTAACCCAATAATGACCCTGATTACCTTTGACCCCCAAATGACCCCTCGAAACATGACCACAAACCTCTACGTCCGAGCTCTACCACTAGACCAAAATTCATACCCGTATGTTTAATGGACGGCGAAACGCATAGCCGGACAAACAAACAAACAAAACAAACAATCAACAAACAAACCCCACAAGTTTTTTTTTTAGTATTATGATGTTGAACGAACTTGAAATTGAATCCGGTCAGGGATTAAACACAGGGGGTTTTCGTTGTTATCTCAATCTCACTCTCTCTCGCAACTGCAGGATCTTCTGTTGTAAAAGGTAGCGAGCCCACGCTTTAGACTTGGTTGTTTTTTGATTAGGCAGATACGTGGAAAATGACAGGACTAGTGGGATTGAGGATTTTTTGTTTCATTTTTCTGACAATGCATATGGTCTGTGAATCCAACTTTTCCTTTATTCTTCCGGTTTGTGAGCAATACTTGTGACATTATTGAGAATTTTGAAAAAATAATCATTCTAATCTCAAACTTCAAATATACGGGTTGGTTACTAGATTTGAAGGTCTAGCTACTGTTCATATCGAAGTCGATCAAAACTGTAAGGGTCCGAAGAAATGGTTGTACTGATAACCTACAGCCAGAGGTCAACTACCTGTGCTGCCGGTGTCATATACTGCAGTGTCCGTGTGACTGAGTGTCCTACCACCCATCTGTCTATTGTGTTCTCCATTGAGTGCTGTATGCATCATTTGTTTCAGCACTGTACGCAAATGGCCTCGTCTACAAGGTCACGGTTTATTCCGTACATGTTGCTATGGTAGCTAGGACACTCTCTCTTGGGGGACACTCAGTTTCTTTACACCGGGTCGCATTGATCATTTACCTCAAAATCATTACAGCATTTGAGATTGAACGCCATGTATTATAATTACATTTATAGTGTTTTGTTTCAAACAAAGCTTATTGCAAAACAAAACATATCAAATCCACAGGGTTTTCCAGAAGTTGAACAATAGAAAGACGTAGTTATGTCATCCTCATTAACATGTCATGCAATACTACATGTATTATCAAAGCAAACAATAAGAATAGCTTCTAATCATGAAAGTATACACTCTGCTAGCAAATATTAACAACAACTATTTTTCGCGCCTAGTATCATATTTGTATTTCTGTAAAAACGTGATAAATTATTGCGCTGGTTTAAAAACAATTGGCAGCTTTTACTTTGTCAGAATTCGATAGGGCAATTTAATTCTTTGATTAAGTTCAAATCTGTTCACGCACACGTTTGATATTTAAATTGAATGACCCGCGCTTTTTCCGTGCCTATATAGCGACAATAACAGTCATGCGTGTTTAGGTATGATTAGGTATGATTTTTCCGCGTAATATTGTATTGACCTAGTCTTTTGGCAAGACTTCAATGAGGATTATATGCACGACTTAAGGGCCATTCTCGCGATAAAGTGTTCAATTACGATTTTTCGTGTCGCTCACCGTCATACCCATTTAAAGCCCTTTTTGCTTCGTAAGAATGACTGCTTATTAATATAAATTATACTTAATGGTTAGTTATGTGTTTCAATGAATCTGGACTAGAGGTTTGTAACTAGCAAGAAGACTACAAACAAAAGGTGATGAATGCTAAGTCTTGTTTTTGGCCATGTCGCCAGCCCAAACCCATTTTTTAAAATGTGTCCCGGCTCGTTACACAAGACGCATAATCACGGGTAACATGACATTTTTCATCCTATTATGCCCTAATTATATAAGTTCAAAAAACATAATATTAGATTATTAAAGTTTCGTAAGAGTATTTCTGAGAGCATGTCGACAATTATTCAAGCCATATACGTTTACCATATTCGAATTGATACAAAGTTTGATAAAAAACTAACGGTAAAGAATGTTCCAACTATGCGATAAATCAACACATGTCATGTTATATTATAACAGTTTTGTCATAAAAATCTGGTTTTGAAGTAACAAATTCCAGCAATGGTAAATGAAAAAATCACTCACTTTACGTTTCGTAACCGCGCCAATACGTGACTTGACCTCTCGCTGCGCTCTTGCTAAATTCCGTGATACATAAAGTCGAATACACACCATGCTTTAGTACATAGTAATACCTGATAAGCCTATGAGATTAAGCGGTTAAAGCAATGTCCTTTTATTAAGACGCGTGCAGATTAGAAGCTGGCCAATACGTTACGGTACCCGACCCAGATACGTTTTACTTAAGTGCTAACGGTAGTGCAATATACTAACAATTTGGATATTTTTTTTAAGATCACCATGTATTTTGTTTCTGAAAATTGTGTAAGTTTAACATTTTAATGAATTTTCAGAATTCATTAATGTTGATAGTTGGTCATCTTTGAGACCAAACCTGAACACTTTAACGGAGGAAGGGCCCTAAATAAAGCTTTTAAATAATCCTTCATGAAAGTCTTGACACTAGACTAATTCTGTTCAATATTACACAGAGGAATACTCTTTTAAATTTGCTAGTTTCCAACCGCATTCTTTATTATAAACCATTATCACTCCAGGATAGTCTTTGCTAGCAAACGGATATCGAAATATATAACTAACAAGGTCTCCCAAAGATCTTTACAAATGACGTCATCATAACTGATCAGAATTAAAATGATGATCCACCCCATGCGCGCGGTTTTTGGCGTTGTTAATATATAAAATACAAACATGCATAAAGAACAATTTTAAAAAAGGACGTAGAATTATCCATAAACTTACTTATTTAAATTTATTTAGAAACGGATAGAAGGGGGCTCACGGTGCTGACAGGGTAGCTAGCGACATTTTCACCACTATAATCCCTAAGACATGGTTCTGCAAATATCACACGGCCCACAAACACCTATTGATGCGTGCTGTTCATGCTGCTACATGTTATGACTTCAGGTGTGTCGAATTCCTGGAGGAAATGTATAAACATAAGCTTATAAATACCAATTGTAGACTTAGAGGCCTTTTCAGAAAAAGATCCAAATCTGCATTCATTATACGTAGTTTCTATGAGAAGAGCGATTGATATTGTAATTTTTATCTTTCTAAAAGCGTTTTTTCTGGTGTTTGCTCCCTCTAGATTTTTCCATCAATAAAGATGTTGAAAAAATCAAATTTGATATTGAAAAAATGATGGTACTTGAATTGATTTAAGTGCATTTATTATATACGATCTTATTTTGGACTACTTGTTTTTGCTTTCGGTGTTGTTGTGATTTTTCAATCTAAAAAATGACAAAATACATTTTATGTTTTATCTCAATTTCAATCGTCAGCATTTTATGTATGCTTCGTCTCTTAGAAATTTGGACTGGTTTTTTTTATTGCAATTGATTTTGGAGAATATTAATTATACTCTTTTGTATAAATTGTGCAAATCCAATGAAAATCCATAAACAAAATCCAGAGATATTAAAGGCTATCTGTTTTCACCCATTTCAAAGTGATTTACAGTGAACATAATTTGTCCATTCCGCTGTGAGCGATTTGCAACAGATTGAATGTACAGCTGTATTCAAGGTATACCATTCAGTATTATCATAATCTACATGATATAATTTTTTAGATTTATTAATAGCAAATAGACACAAAAACACACAATAATTAAGCCTACCTTCGCATTACAAACAAGTATGATAGCACAAATCAAAACATTGCCTTATGTCTATCTTGTTATCTCTATCTGTGCAGTTAATTTTCATGGATATTTTGATAAATACATGAACTTGAAAACAACTTTTTAATCACACCGTCAACGTTGACATTATGCCGTTTGTCATGGAATGTGAATACGTATTCAGTACAGCAACCACATGACTTATCATTCAATTTTCATTTTGAAATTGTCATAATTTGTTTCGATTTTTAGACCACTGGTCTTCCATTGACGTTATCTCAGGTTTGGTCTGTGCAACCACTCCGATTTTCTTCCGCAAACATTCATGGTAAACCCTAAAGAACCCGTACAATTTATTTAACGGTTTTTCAAAAGTAATTTCTGGCGTTCCTGTGTCCTTCTGGAGTTCAATCATGACAATTGATAGGTACATTATCATTCGTCAATTCTCTCGAACCGCTATAATTAGGGAACATGTTAATGGAATCATCTGTTTTTCGTATTCTTGGCTTTTAGTAGCTCGGATTCGGAAGCCATTTCTGGCGTTTCAGTGGCTCTATTACTTGTGAAGTATGATCGACAAGTTATCATTTGTCAGCTCCCCTAATCCGCCATAAATACGAAAAATGACAATCGAAATAAATGTCTATACACTCTGGAATCCTGGAGAATTGCAGCTGTCTGAAAAACACAATTTTGACATTCAATACGTCATGTGTAGTCGGGAACGCCCGGTACAATTTGAAATAAATTTTTGATTATATATATTTTTCTGCATGTTTCAATATATTTGACCGGTAGATTGCAGTTACTTAAACCTATTGTGAATTAAATCAATACGCGAGATAAAATGCGAACGTAGTAAAAAGGAATTTGCTGTGGCCCGGGGCTCGAACCCAACACTTGTGGTTTAGATCTCGGGTGTGTTAATCTATTCCACCATCTGTCGTGGTGCCGCAATGGATTCGCGTTCAGAGATCTAAACGGAAACCAAACCCAATCAATAATGATTGATTTTCCTCTGCATTAATTGTGCTGAATTTACATTAGAAGTATTCAGTGTCAAGTGTAATTATTCCGTGCCAGGTGTGCTTCATTAAAATTAATGATACTAAATATATGATTGTCGATATCGAAAAGAATGCATACAAATATTGAGTATCAAATCAGGTTCTAATATTAATAAAATGTTAATTTTCTTCACCAAATTATCTTTAAATTAACATTTCTGCAATAACCAACACTTTTCGTTACCAATTCCTCTCATTTTTGGTATATGTGTGTGCTTTACAACGAGACACTAAATACTTCTGGTGTGAATTCAATACATTTAATGTAGAGAAACAAAATTATACTGAGAGTTTTGGAAGGGCTTCGCCCTCGGGGTTGAATGCCTTTATCTACATATCTCGGTCTTACCTTGGTGTAAGATATTCATGAGTTAGACTAGAGTAAAGGCTCTTTTACGGAATAAAGCTGTACAATCCTTGTAATCCTTTGACCCTCTTATAGAAGATTTCATGCTAGGCTAATTTCACGAGGTCTTACATAGAGGATGAACCCATATCTCCGTGAGTTTTTCTGCTTTACTAGACTGCGTGTAATTGCGCTATAAACCCGATGAGACGGAATTGTCAATGATATATCACCATGGTGATGTGACGTCATAGAGTAGGATCCAAGTCTCATTTTACCAAGGACGCCGGACATTGACGGATTCTCTAAGGAGACCTTGCATAGGTTACTCGTGCAACACGTGCTCTACTAGCAGGAAACGGGTGAATGTTATTGTTGCTATCCAGCGGTGGTTAGACACGTTCTGTTGTGTAACTTGACATCTCTGCCTTCGAAAATTACAGAATTATTGATTATTTTAATTCACGGTGTGAGGTTGTGGTCTGAATTACAGTATCAATCTTTGCTATACACGCTGCAACATCATCAAGTGAAGCACATACGGGTTACTATCCCATAAGGGTGATATGAAGCTTGGGAAAAATATTAATAATTACGACGCTTTTAATTCAAAGGACACTTTGGGCTAGCTCTAGAAAAGGCAGTCGAACATCATTCAACATGTTCAATGCGGCATCGGCCCAAAATTATCATACACGTAGCATTTTGTCATACTTTTTGCAGGGAAAGTAAAATTGCAAGAAAATATTTTTTCTTCGTAATTGTCAATAAGCAAAAACAGTCTTTACATCGGGGTAAGCTAAAAACAACCTATGTGACCTCATAAAAATTGCTGCACAAAAATGTTGTTTATGGAATTTCGCATACCCGCATAAAACTTTATGATCAATACTGTTATAACATGCTGAATATTTCCATTGCGTTATGGATCTCTGCATTATATGGATCGCCATATTCTGTAATTTAAAAGCACAAGAAAAATACATTTCGTACGAATTTCAAACTTGTAGAGGTATTTCAGTGGCGTACAACGGAAGGGTTAAGGGACAGTTGCTCTTCCTGTCTCGAAAGATATGGATGAAGTGGAATTGTAATTGCATTCTTCGTCCCGACTTTTGGAGGGAATTATGATTGCACCATTTTGGGGCTACATCAGGGGGCTTTTAAAAGACGGGCAGGATAATCAGAGAGAAGCGCCATCAGGTTTTTTAACACTCCGTTATCTAGTACCCATTTTCAACAAATCATAGAACTTTAAATGTGAAGTTTTCTGATTCCGAAACCATAGGAATTGAGATATTATTAGCCATAGTGATATATTCCAAAATATAATAAACAGCTTTGTGCTTACCTACAAGAATAAAATAAAATACACTGTATATAAACAACTCACTGTATTGGTATCAGAACAAACTTTGCAAAAGAATTAGCATTATGTAATAGTCTAACCGACTTTCTCTGAGCTCTGAACAGAGCCCAAATCGACCACTTCTGTTATAGTAACTCTTTTCATCAATGAAAGACGTTGCATAATCATGAATATAAATCTCAGAGTGAGAGTTGAAGTTGGTAGGAATTATTTATATGTGGGTTTTCTAATTAGAACTCATAACCCGACTTCCAATTTGGAGTTTGGTTCATGTTTTTAGTGTTATGGTAATTTTAGAGGAAAGCCGAAGACCTCATGAAAACCGAGTCTAATATATTACTACACGCACCGATCGCAAAATGACAATTCATCAGCTAGGTACGTTACAATTTATGAGGGCGCTATACTATGCTGATCCTGCCATGTCCTTGGCTCAAGCAATGTAAAGTTGCGTTCATTTCACTCGCCTAGCGTCCATGCATGAGCACTCGTTGCGAGCAAGTCACCTGGACGACTTTGAAATTCTGCTCTCCCAGTGGCTAGTCGATACAGGGTTACGCCAATGTATTGTCCATGCTATAAGAATTGCATGTTAGGCAAAAGGATTTAACCACATGAAAACAAATAAATGAAAACGGGACTCTTTTTATTAATCTTACTTTTTTTATTTTTGCAAACATTTAAGGATCCCCCAAAATCTGTATCATCTACTGCATTCTAAAATACTATTTCAAAGTAGAAAAAACCCCAGGCGTTGGCATTTCCTGTAGATTTCCCTTCGAGTGTAAAAGCGTGTCGCATTTTGTTGTTATTTTGAAAATCAGTAGTGATTGTTGGAGATTGCATAGTTTTCAGTATCACACACACTGCCTTTCATGTGAGGACTCAAATCCTCCCAGGATGGCTCGTGACCTTTCGTTTTGTATATAGGTTGAGCAAAACTGGAAATTGATCCGGTCAGGATACACGACAGGGGTTTTCGTTGTTATCTCACGCCGCGCAATTGCATGATCTTCGGTTGTAAAGGTAGCGAGCGCCCACACTTTCGACTTGGTTTTTTGATGAGCAGATACGGTGGAAAAAATGACAGACTAGGGGATTTAGGTTTTGTTCATTTTCTGACCAATGCACATGGTCTGTGTGATCCCAAACCTTTCCAGTATCTTCCAGTTTTGTGAGCCATATTTTGTGGACATTGATTAGGGATTTTGATTAAAAGAATCATTTAATCTCACATTTCCAAAATTGTTGTTTTGCAGAATAAAATATACGGATGAGTTATTAGATTTGAAGGTCTAGTACTGTTCATTTGACATATCAAAAACACTTGGGGCAAGGATCAGAAGAAATGATTGTACTGATAACCTACAGCAAGAGTTCAACTACCTGTGCTGCCGGTCCATGATCGTTTTAAAAGAAGTTACCGCCCAAATCATTACAGCATCTGAGATTGAACGTCGTGTATTATAAGTAATTTATAATGTTTAAAATTGTGTTTCAAAGTCTCGTCCTACTTTTTAAAGGAAAAACAAAAATAAAAAAACTTGTATGTTATACTTTTTAAAGTCAACTTACAGAGCTATATGACTTTTTTTAACTGACAGAAACGCCGTATGAAAAGTCGATGCTCGTTACACCCCTTATTCCAATAGGCTTCTTGACTAGAAACCTGGCATGCAGGTGTTTTTAATGTAAACAAAAATTGAGGAAAAATAACTTCAAGAATACATACCATTTTCAGTGTTAGACATAGGCGTTAGAGAAGAAGACAGCCTTGACCGGCAGCAGATCCAGAAAATTATATCACAGGATGTTCTCGCTCGAAATGTGGGGCATTATTAAGCTTTTAATTCACTGTCCACCCTCATTTATTGGCAATCCTTGGTTTTGGGGATTTTTCTTATTTCACCTTATAGCTGCCATATGAAGATTCGGCTTAGGGTTTAGGAACCATAACCTTAACCCCAAACATTAACCGTAAGCCCTAATCCAACCCAAATCTTCATATGGCAGATATTATATAGGTGAAATCCTAACCCTAAACCGTAACTTTATTGCATTGACCTAGTCTAGTGTCAAAAGTTCAATGAGGGATTATATGCATGATTGAATAAACCTCTACAGTTCCTCATTAAAGTCTTGACACTAGTCTAGTTCTGTGCAGTACTACTCGAAGAATAACCTATTTCTCCTTTATTCATTCTTTAAATTTGATCTTCAAATTATTAAAACATATTTCATATTTAAAATTTTAAATTTGATTTGAAAAATGGTGGTACTGTTGACTTGATTTAATCGCTGACAATATTAATTGGGTGGGCGATATTTCAATATTTCCAGGTAGGTATGATAGAGAAAAGAAGGGTTTAAAACCACAGTGCTCAATAGTGCAAAATGAAACAACCTACAAAATGCATTCATTTACTAAGCGATCTTAATTTTGGACTACTTGTTTATCTCAATTTCAATCTTATCTCAATTTCGTTTTTTTTCGGCAAACATTCATGGTAAACCCTAACGAACCAGTACAATTCATTTAACGGTTATTCAAAAGTAATTTCTGACGTTCCTGTGTCTGTCCTTCTGGACTTCAATCATGACAATTGTCATAAATTATCGTTCGTCAACTCTCTCGAACCGCTATAATTATGGAACATGTTAATGGAATCAATTATTTTTCGTACTCTTGGCTTTTAGTGGCTATGATTCGGAAGCCATTTCTGGCGTTTCAGTGTCTTTATTACTTGTGAAGTACGATCGACAAGTTATTATTTGTCAGCTTCCCTAATCCGCCATAAATACGAAAGATGACAATCGAAACAAATGTCTCTACACTCTGGAATTCTGGGGAATTGCAGCTGTCTGAAAAAAAAAATCGACATTCAATACGTCATGTGTAGTCGGGAACCCCAGGTACCATTTGAATCAATTTCTGATTATTTTTTCTGGATGTTGCAATACATCTGACCGGTATAAAAGATTGAAGCTACTTAAACCTATAATGTGAATTCCTGCCGTAATTAAATAAATTAATACGAGAGATAAAATGATGGCATGCGCGGGCGAACGTAGCAAAACGGAATTTGCTGTAATAAAATGTCGATTTTCTTCACAAAATTATTCTTTTAACTTAAAATAACATTTATGCAATAACCAACATTTTCGTTTCTATTTCCTCTCAGTTGTGCGTATAGTGTTGTTTTGCACCAGACCTAAATAATTCATGGTGTGAATTCGTACATTGAATGCAGAGAATAAACAAAGATACTGATGGTTTTGGAAGGGCTTCGCCCTCGGGGTTGAAATGCCTTTATCCTAATTATCCCGTTGGATTTTTTTCCGCTTTACTAGACTGCGTGTAATTGAGCTAGAAGAAACCCGATGAGATGGAATTGTCAATGGTATATCGCCATAGTGATGTGACGTCATAGTGGAGGGTCCAAGTTCTTTACCAAGGACGCCGGGCTTTGACGAATTCTCTAAGGAGAACCTTATAGGGTACGCGTGAAACAAGTGCTTACTAGCAGGAAACAGCTGAATGTTATTGTGCCATTCAGCCGGTAGTTAGGAGGACACGTTCCGTTTTGTAACCTTGACATCTCTGCCTTCGAAAATTACAGAATTATTGATATTTGAATTCACGGGTGGGGTTTGTGGTTGAATTGTATGTAGTACATGTACAGTGTAAATCTTTGCTTATAGAAGCTGCAACATCATTAAGTTGGTTAGCAGCCATGAAGCAAATACGGGTTATATATCACATAAGGAGGATATTGAAGATTGATTAAAATATTAATAATTATGAATTTTTTGTTTTTTTTAAGTTTATCATTTTAAAATTTATATTAAAAGGAAAAAGTCGAACACCATTCAATGCGACATCGGCCCTGTTTGGCCAAAATTGTAATAAAACGTTAGCCTTTCATTATTCTTTTGAAGGAAAATTAAAATTGCATGATAAACATTCTCCCAATCTGGATTTGCCAAGAATCAAAAACAGTCTTTGAAACGAGTACGCTAAAAAAATTACCAATGTGACCTCATGAAAAAGAATGCATGAAAATGTTGCTATGCCATTTCGCATTTACTAAAAGCAACTTTATGAACAAACTGTTATGAAAGTGTTTTGAAATTTGCATTGGGTATAGATCTCGCAGTACATGAATGCCATTACCAAGTATTCCGTATGTAAACTCACATGCAAAGCCCAATGTACTATATGAATTTTTATATTTATTCACATTTCTTCATGACCATATATCTCTATTAAAGTTAAAAATCGCAGAAATGAATAATCTCAAACACTTACTTTTTAAAAAGTAAAGTTGGTAAGCTTTGGTATCTTTCAATGAAGTTACGAAACCGAATAGAAATGGGGCGCATGATAATGACGTAATAGAGGTCTCAGCTCGAACAAAAAGACCCGGATGTGTAGTAAAACAATGCATTGGAACCGGGCAAAAACGGGCAAAGGCATACAAACCCTGCCAAGTTTCTTTTCATTTTACAACATATTATGATTTTAATTATACAAATTTCACCATAAATGAAGAAGAGAACACTCAAATAAAATATTACACAAGACACACCAAAGGAAGTTAAGACATCGTCGGTGGTCGTGAGTTCTTTGAGGATTTGACAAGCGATAAGACGCGAAAGGTGTAACAAACTTCATGCATCTCTCTTCCCATCTCTTCGAGCTTTGCCTAAAATCAACTCTAAGATATGTACACACTGAAGCAAAAGTGAATCAGGTATAGTACATATGGCAATTATTGGCTGATAAATTATGCGATCTCATTTAAAACAGTTCTACAACATCGATAATTTGGATCTTGGGCCTACCACTTTTCTGCTAGGTATCACCCAGTGAAGTACACATGCGAAGCTTGACCTCTAGCGTTTATCCCGGGTGGCTTGGGCGCTGTCGAACTCGCGGGGCGTTGGGTATACATAATACAGCGTGCTATCTTATCCCTCGTGCTATCAAACTGCCTACCCCCTCGTCGAAAGTCTGGGAGCTACCGCATATCTCGCACCACAAGCCCTGACCGCAAGTCTATACTTTTACAAATATCATTTTACTTTGAAACAGTAATACTCTTAAGTTACGAAGCCGGTTTAAATTTCGTAATAACTGGAATGTGACATTATCATGATATATCAGGCCCCTGCTCAGGCATTCTCCTGTTTTGCTCACACATCGCGATCGGGACATAGCTGGGTGGACTTGTCACGCAACAACTAGCGTCCCAAATTTTCTGATAACCACACCAGACACATCCACATCTATCTCTCGATTGATTTCACCAGCAAACCGCTAATTTATTACAAACTTTCATGTTTTACTGTTGTTTCTGAAGCTATAATAAACTTAGTTTTAAGTACCAGTGCCCGCGTCCGTCGTTGTGACATTCACTCTCCCCAATCTCTGCCACAAGTTCCATCTCTCCGGCATTCTCCGGTCATAATATGTCCAGCTAGAACCACCCCTAAACATTGCTTTTTTTTCAAAATTGGACTTTATTTTGTCCATTTTTTTTTCTACTAACATATTGAAGTAACGGATTGATTTTGTGATTTAAATAACATTTGTGATTATGTTTATGGTAAGGCTTGCAGTTTAATATTTCCAATGATTTTTTTTTCTGACAAAAAACAAATTGCATGACACTTCCTATGTTACATCCACGCGTTGGTGCCCCTCCACACCCCCTTCCCCCTAGTTGAACATAAGTGAATGTAATGGAATTACTATCTCCCTGGAAACGTGTTGTGAGTTTAAGGAAGGACATTGGGTGATACTAAAAGACTGCAAGTAATTTTGAAATTTGTCATTTTAATATGTTTCATTTTTAAAATAAAACCCCTTCCTCCCTCCATCCACATGTAGTGAACTGTATGCAAACCCATCACAACGGTCTCTCATCCGCATATGGTGTTTTTTTATTGAAACCGTGATTGCTAATTGTGTGCATAAAAGCCTTCAATATAGCATCATTCCAAGGGGCACAATTACAATGACTTCTTTGTGTCCTGTATGATTACGGAACGGCTTTGGCATTCTGGGTGTCATGTACTCTACGAACGCAGATTTTTAATCTTGACATTTACAGTATTGAGTTGAAGCTTGGAAAAAACTGTTCCCTGGAGTTTAGACTAGTTTTAGAAGCGTGCAACATTTAGGATGAAGTGTGAAGGCTGCCAGAAATGTGCTTATTTGATGTAGGAATTTGAAATCCCCATTCTAGCATAACTTAGAAACCATTGGCAATAAAAAAATACGAATTATTGAAATCTAAAAATTCACCAAATCTAATCAGGAGGTTGAGAACTCTTCCACCCACTTCCTTCCACAAGTTACAACTCATTATAACCCTTTACTTGTATCCAGAAACTTGTAACCCGGCCTTGCGTGAAAATTTCATCATTATGCAATGAGTACTTATTAGAAATATTTTAACAACCCCAACCCTAGATCAGGTTGAACTCATCAACCTGCTCTTTCCACCAAGTTACACACAATCATCGGAGCCTTAAAGCACTCCATAAAATTGTACACAATGTTACATTTTCGTGCATTGGACCTTTTTGCTTTTTCCCTTTTGCCTTTTTTCCCCTACCCCCTGACAGACCCGGGGGAGGACCTGGGGGAATGCCTACTAATGAGTATGGGGTATCCCCTCCTACAACATACCAAGTTTGCTACTCTAAGCACACATCCAGAAAAAGATATTCCCAAATGTTCCCGTAACCTTTTTATCACGGACTAACGCACATACGGACCTACATACGGACATACGGACGGACAACGGCGGAGCCCACTTATAGCCCCTCCGAACTTCGTTCGGCGGTGACAAACATTGTCATATTTCAGCAGTTGAAAGCACCACTAATCTCGTGTGCCACACCCCCTGGGGGGGGGGGTGGTCACTCAACTTTGGTTGGGTTGGGGTTTGCTGTGAAGTGCCAACTTGGGATCCCTGTAATTGAAAGTTTAGCCAAGAGGGTTTTCTGAATTAAATATGGATGGACTCTGTACTTAATTTGAACCAATTTGAGGTTTAGAGCTGTAGACTGGGAAAAATTTCACGGGGACGAACAACACTCGCGTAGAACGGACGATAGTGTAAGGCTGGACCTTGTTCCACCACCCAATGCGGGTAATTGTCTTGACGAGAAGGTACAAAAATAGGGTTCTTTGTCCGAAAATATAGGTGTTAGCAACTATGTCCGGTAGCCATAGTCCGGTCACCATATACGATCGGAATAAGCGTTCAACTATGTTTCGTGAAGATACAACGAAATTGAGTGCCTTATTCCTTATCGTCGTAGCCGGACGTTAGACAAACCGGACGCATAATTACTTACTATATTATTTCCGCACCGGCTGAATCAGTATTCTGCCGCCACATCTTTCAACATCAGTTTATTCTTAGGCTGCCGCATTCATAGGGTGTGCACAATACTCAATCTTTCCCAACTTCCCACAATACATAGGGATTAGTTGGGCCGCAATTTGCAAAATTTTCAACCCAAATGGTAGGTTTGAAACTTCAAATCTTCTAAAAAGTCATGTAAGTAGAGGTCCGCTCAGTAAAATGTTCCTTTTTTCAAAAAATATTGGTCTTTGGGTAACCTGATAATTTAAATTTTTTATAGGTTTTTTCTTTTTTTAAAATTAATTTCTATAAACGTTAATTTTATAGGCCTACGACATGCTAAGGACCAAATCACGGAATGCCTTGTTTGGCCACCCCTGACGTCATTGACCACCTAACTCCCTGACGAATAAAAATAAATTCGTTTAATTCAATAACTGAATAAAGCACAACACGGGTAGGCTGGTCCACCGTGACGGTCACGGTGCCGTCAACGGCATGCAAAAACACGATACTGCCAAATCCTATAGGGACTCCAACCCTCCCAACATGCAATCCCTTTTTTAAATTCGGAAGAGTGCCATATACAAGGCCCTCCCCCTACGATCTCATCCTTGACGGAATAACCACAGGATCATATTCAAATTACTCTGCTTCTGGTCCTCAGCTTCCAAGTCCGTTGCGATTTTCATCCAAATTGCAATTGTACGTTGTTTTGTACGCACTGCCCAACATGTTTAATAACTATTTAGTTTAACCTTTCAAATATCATGACTTACTTTCAAGTTAGATCGGCGGCGGCAACTTATAGTGTGGTTGGTGTGTGTTCCTATATTTTTCATGCTAAAATTGATTTTATTGCTGGTTGGTTTTTCAGTAGGCCTAAACTGTCATGAAATGATGGGTGCAAATTTTTTCGTACTGATGGCCCCTCCTGCAAGGGTGAAATTGTGAGACAGGGAAAAATTGAAACAAGTCAATTGTTTTTAAATATGTAGTACTAATGCTGTTCCTCTCCTACATAGGATTAAAATAATTAAATTTGCCTAGGTTCCAACCTTTAGTTAAAGCGTATATCCCATATGTTCAATGTCACCCGGGGTTAAATTGCTTCGGTGTGTTGAAAATGTGTCAATGATTCTGTGTCTACTGAAACAAAAATGCATTTAACTGTTTTTGGTGATATCACAATTGCGCCCTCCAGGGAAACTTCTGGTGACCCCATAACCATGTAGACCCTTGCTACATTTTGCTTGTTCGGCGCACCCATGTCACACACTGTAAATAAAGACATTTGTGACCTGTGAGCCAATACACCACTTATCAACCATTTTCAACAACATCTGATCATTGTTCATTTTCCCCCCATGAGGACCTTGAACATTAACTGGGCATAAGCGCTTTACTAAAGGTGCTTTAACCTAGGCAAATATAATACTTGTTTATGTAATCCGTCAAAGGAGACCATGCTAGGTTAAGTTCAAACAGCCATTTTACTCGATTTTGAATTTTTCCCTGTAAGTAACGTTTTCCCCTCCCTTGAGGAAGGGGCAACAGTCCCGAAAATTTGCACATCATCATTTTCTGACAGTCCTGTCCCTATTGAATGAAACGCAAGAAATCAACTTTAGCACCAAAAATCCTACGGGACTGTTTCATTTATCATACCTCCACACTAGTGTGACAGCTAGCTTCATTGACTACACTGTTTGCCACTCTGAGAATTTGACCCGACATTACTCTTGGAGCATAAGGTACAGGACCATAGGGTCCTGGAACCTACATAATCTGGAGAAATATTTCTAAGCCAAAGTTGCACCTGCACGCTCTGGGAGCAGCATATTTGACAAAACAGTCCTCCACTGCTACAGGCTAGAACCACATTTGCCATTTGCGCCTGGGGCAATTACATTTCAATATGCTCCGGGATATTCCGCCAGGATATTTTTTTCCAGATTATTTAGGCTCCAGGAAACATTGTAGGGTCTGGGACAGAAACCCTTTGACCGGCGCATACTTCCTGGTTTCTCTGCGTATTTACTACTGCGGAAAAAAAGATGCACTTGCCTCTGATTGGCCACCAGAAGTGATCTGCGTTGCTGGGTCACCCGCCGAACCACACGCCACATGCTCATGATATCTCGTCCCCTTTTCAAACATAAGTCCGCGCTACATCACAGGCCGGGTTTCTGTCTCCGAGTATCCTTATGCTCCTGGACCATTATGCTTCTGGAGCATAATTTCGGGCCAAAACCTCACAACGATTCTCACCCTGAAAGGCGTAGTTCCCTACGATTGTGGTTTTAAAAACAAAAAAAAATCTGCCGTCGTTTCCTTAGTATATCAATGCAGAAATTCACATCTTTCAATTGACCCTAATTTTACTTTCTAATTCAAATCGTTGACAAAAGATAGTCGCGCAAAACATGTTGGCGCATTGC
Source organism: Ophioderma brevispina (assembly GCA_023653785.1). Classification (NCBI taxonomy): domain Eukaryota; kingdom Metazoa; phylum Echinodermata; class Ophiuroidea; order Amphilepidida; family Ophiodermatidae; genus Ophioderma; species Ophioderma brevispina. Next base: position 2,359 of record JAMKCH010037755.1, on the reverse strand, counting down.
TTTTAAAAAAAGCTTAAAGGATACTTATTATGCCTGCATCTTTTGCCGAACTTAAATTTATTGTTCGCCCCCTTAACGTTGATGTGAATAGACTCCAAGGTGAAAGGACATGCCAACCTACAGCAACAGATTAAACGCCATCACTTCCGTGTGTGTACCGTTTGGAAATCCCCCAATGCCCAAACAAGTCATGTCCTACTTCCCTTCCTAAACTTTCCCCCCCCCCCCCCCCCCACTATTAAGCTGTGGTGCTGCTAATAATTGGCAGTATTTAATAATTTGTACCAATGCCAAATACTCAGGACCAGACAAATTAATACCACCCTGCCCCCCCCAATCAAGCAGAACAATGAGTAGGCTATTGTTATCCTTCATTCTCCCCACGTCAAAAAACATCTGGTAACACACCTGCGCTATCATGCATACATTACCCACAACCACCATTAACATAACACAAACACTCAGTTTCTATACCTCTTCCTCAATTGTTTATGTGCACACATGACAAATTATCACGTTCCTAATTTTAAGAAAAAAAGGAAAAAAAAATTTCAAATTGCCAAATCAAAGTTAAATCTGGACTTAATGTATTCCTAATGACAAAAAAACATGTTTTACTACGAATGTTTTGGCACTAAAAAACATATTGACCCGTTTTATTGCTAACTATACATGCGATGATTGTATCCCTCTTTTAATTAATACATAGGGTCTATATGATATTATATCTAACTTTTTACTGTACTTCAAATGCTTCGTACCCGTTCATACATGGGTCGTCCGAAAATTTTAGCACACACGTTGTGTACATTTCCTCAGTTATGTCCATGTCCAATTATATGAAAGATTCGCGCGCATTCGCTTTTTCCGTTGTGACTTTAGTTTTACGGCATTTTAACCAATACTCAACATCAAAATACTCACTTAATTTGTAACAAAAGCAATGATTTAGAATATAATTTTAATGCTGGCTTCATACTTTACACTTCAATTCGGCTGGCAACACTACTTACAATGGGTGATACTCCACACGCGTCAAGTCCGACGGTGCAAACGTTTAGATTTTTTCAAACTTGTTTTCTGGGTGATATTTCTGTTTGATGCGTTTTTCGCCTGAAACTTCTACGATAGTGTTGAAAAAGCATAAATCAACTCTGCATTATATGTCTCCTTATATTTTTCTTTAATTTACCAGACAAACATGTGGGCTTGACATGTGACCTTTAAATTCATCAAAACTAATACATTAGTAAGAATTAAACTTGTACTGTACTGGTGATTGACCCAGTTGCGTACGACGGAGGGGGTTAAGGGATAGTTCTTTCCTATCTGGACGAATTGGAATTGTATTTTTTGTATTCTCGTCCCCGACTTTTGGAGGGAGGGCACTTATCATTGCACCCAACTTGGGAATTAAAATTGGGCCTCCCAGCCAAGAAATTGCCCCTCATTTTCACGCGCATCGCATCTGCCCATTAACACCTGTTGGAGGTCACCTGGACGACTTCGGAATTTTGTGCTCCCGTGGTTCGATTACTAGGTACGCCATTGTTTTGCCATGCTAAAATCAAGTTTGCACTCTGTGAGGACAAAAGGAATAACCAATTCAGTTGTACAGGGGTCTAACGTGGGTTAAGTTTTGCTACCGATTTGTCCGCATTTGGATAAACATCTAGGTGCAAAATGGTGGTTGGACTCTATAGATCAAAAAGAAAGAATAGATTTAAGTGTCTCAAATTTGCTTTGCTAAGAAAGTAGGGGTGTAACAAAAAAGGTCAAGCCTGCATTTTTAATGTATTATGAAAGTGGACCTACTGTGCATTCCTACATCGGCAACTAGATTTAGACGTCAAAAACTATTCATTATTTTATGACTTGAACCCATCAATAATTAGCACCATTTTTTATCTAAATCGTTGAGTAGTTAAATTTAATAATTTAACCCTTTGTACAACTGAAATGGCCCTTTTTATTGAGATGTGCTGTTTGTAGCAATAACTCTTAAACTTACGTTGTCCTTTGTAGATAGTATAAACTAGACCTCTCTTGATATATTTGGTTAGACAAATAAAACGGTGTAAACTTTTAACAGGATTGGATCAATTTTTGCAAAAATTGACCCCTGTACAACCCTTGTTTTGGCCCTCTCTCCTTAAGGACCATTTGATTAGAAGCACTACAGAATCACGTTCAGGCGGTGTCCCTGTCTGTCTGTCCACAATTATTTACATCACTCAACACTTTTGTACTTGAGATCCCTGTGTAACAATGTCCGCTTAGTTCCGTGTACATAGGGTCTGCTCTATCTGGACGGAACCCTTCGAAATTGTTATTGCAGTCTCGTCCCAGAAGTTTGGAG
>JAMKCH010037754.1:0-15204 GCA_023653785.1 Ophioderma brevispina | reverse complement strand
AACAACTCCAGGAGTTGAAAAGTGCGTAAAAATCTCCAACCGGGGAAGGCGGCTGGGGCCAGATGATTAGTTCCAAGACGTGCTCAAAGAACTGGCGACATTGAGCTGACCCACTAACCGCATTCTCAGCAAAGCTCTGAAGATGGGTGTTCCATCAGACTGGGACATGCAACGTCGGCACCAATTTACAAGGAAAGGTCAAAAATATGATCCTGCCAATTATCGACCGATAAGTCTTACTTGCATTGCCTCAAGTGGATGGAGCACATCATATTGCAGTCGATGATGTGAAGCATGCCAGCCAAAAAACAAACATGCTTCTATTCACTTCAGCATGGCTTCCGCGATCGCAGATCTTGTGAACCCAACTTCTTGATTTATTACATGACTGGGTGGCAATCAAAATGGAGAAAGACTCCAGTCTGATATCTGTGTCCTCGCCTTTTTCTAAAGCCTTTGACAAGGTTGGTCACCAGCGCCTTGTTGAAAAGTTGATGACATGGTTTATGCTATCACTAGAGAAGTCAGAATAGCTGGATTGACGGTTTCTAAAGAATCTTAACCCAGTCTGTGGTAGTCGAGGGCAGTCTTCTCTGAACAAAAGTCCGCGTCTCTGTACGGTGTACCCCAGGGATCAGTTGCTAGGACCTGCCTGTTTTTATACTTATCAATGATTATCGCAGGAGGCTGTCATCTACCAACCCGCCTCCTTCGCAGATGATTACTATGATTTACTGGCAGTACGACCAAGATGACCGCCACGTACTCCAGGGTAGGATATTTAAACAAACTTGTTCGATGGGAAAAGCAAAATGGATGATGAAGTTCCACCCTGAAAAGTGTGAAGGTTAAGTAAGCACCAATCTCAAGGAAAGAAAAACCCAGTCTGCTACAATTACATTATGCATGGGCACCATTTAACCATGTCTCTATCATCAAATATCTTGGACTTACCATCCCTGATACCTACGATGGGGACAAAAACATGTTAAAACAAGTAGTTGGTGCCAAAGCAAAACCGCACCTTGGCTGTCTACGACCGAAACAGTACCATCAGGAATGTGACATCAAAGCCCAGGCTTACAAAGCCCTCGTTCGTCCGGTATTAGAGTATAGCAGCTCAGTTTGGGACCATACACCCAACATCTTATCAACAAAGTCGAAATGGTTCCACGGACGAGCCCCTCGCTTCACTCTTCATAAGTACCGTACGCAGACAGTGTTGTGTAACTTGCCTGCTTCAATACACTCAACTGGCCCACCGTGGAACTACGTCGTCAGCAGTCAAGACTGCCAGTTGTTTTAAAGATCCCACCAGACAATGTTGCAATTGATCCCACTCTCTTCTTATTATCCAAAAATCCACCACACAAACGCGACCGCGAAAATTCGACTTGCCATACCAGCCCTTTTGCTTGTGCTGACTGACCACCATAATGCAGTTTCTTCCAACGTACTAAACCGTCAGTGGAATAAATCGGACTGAGAATATAGTTCATGCACCAAAACACCAGAGCCTTCAAGAAAGCACTCTTCCAGTTAGATAAATTGCCCGCCCGCCACACACACTTCGTGCCAGAGTATTCAAATATGAAGTTGGCGTTTAACTGGAAGAAGAAGACTTAATCGATTCTGATTTGATGGATTTCGAGACCTCTCTTCAGACACTGTAGAAAAGTAGCCGAAGGTACAATGGCATGGGCCTCTGTTGAGTTCAACATACAAGAGAGGCAGTAGTAGTGTAAGTGTCTCTAGAAGATTTCCAATTTCTTGATCTTCTTGTGAAAATTCTTCAAACTATCAGCAAGATCTTTTGGAATCATGGGTAAGTAGCGGTTGCTCCCTCTTCAGCTAGCTCTGGGAGATGTTAAATTGCTGACCCGCCATTACGGAAAGGTCCCGTTGATCACAATCATGTAGTAATCTGGTTGATACGAGAATCTGTCTTGGATTAGCAAGGAAAGAGGTTTGTATTTAGAACACCATCCTTGTAAGCCTCTTTTTGCATACTGTGAGCCCAGTCATGAAATTCTGCATTCCAGCCGACGCCGTTCCTTCTCAGCACTAGGTGCATGCGGACGCAGAACAACAGATCGATTGACGAGTGGAGCATGTTCATCAGGCTTCTTTGATAAGATGTTATTTTATTTATTAAGAGAATCACAGTCAGCATCTGAAGGCAAACGCAGAAGTGCAGATCGTGTGTATATCAGAGCCGAAGATGCCTCTTTTGATGTTGCGAATTTTCCGAGTATGTACAGTTTGAATGCTTGGTTCAGGTCGGTTGATTTTGATGAAGCACTTGGCAGCGTAGTGGTCAAACGGCAAATGACTATGAGTTGAAATTTGGTTCACAAAATTGTCTTGTTTCCCAAGTTATTAACCCTCGTCTTACCAAGCCCTTTTTTGTAACACGGTTTACCATTGGGGGGGGGGGTGGTTACCACCACCCTCGAGAATTTGTTATAAAACACCCGATGCTTATGATTTTGATACCAATGGATAGCTATGGTCCTCCTCTTTCCATTGATACCAAATAAGTACCAACATACATAGTATGGCGTCACAATGACGTCATCAAGTCCGCGGGTCGGCAAAATTGGCATTTTCCACAGAAAATAGGCGAAAATCCAATTTTGCGCTAAAAAACGTAGGAATAGTCGGGATTTTCACGCGGGTTTTTCGGATTCCAGCTCTAAATGATGGAATTTGCTAGTTTGACATAAACAGAGAGTTTTAGGGAGCAACTGTGCATAATATTTTCAAAAACTGACCATAAAGTCCGGGCATAAGTATCCTTTTTTGGGTGGCAACCACTCCCCTACCCTTAGTTCTTTGACGGCATACCCTAACCCCGGGGAAGGTGCTACCTTCGCATTTTTTCGCTTAATGACCGGAAGGATGAGTTGAGACACGATTACCTAGAGCGTTTTACGAAAAGTTGTCTGGCATTTTAGCGCACCAGAGCGAAGTTCACTTAGGGGGGTAGTAACACCCAACCCCACATTGGTTAAGACGAGGGTTAATAGATCCAGGTGTGGTCCCGATGTTGTGGTGGACCAGAGAAGATGAGAAGAAGGAGATGGTTCGGACTGTTACTTCAAAAGATAACCTGTTCAACCGCCCATTCATCTCAATCGGCTTAAATCTTATCGATTGGACCAAAGACCTGCGCTACTTGGGAGAAATTACAGACACACTGTCATAATATACAGAAACATTCAATTACCCAGTTGTCAATTGGTATTTGCACAGTGTCTATATACACTATGGTTGTGACCGTACAGCGCCAACGTACTAGCTTGCGTAGTTATAAACAAATTCGACCCCAAATTTTCAAAGTATTTTGGCACTTTGACACTTTCTGACACAAAAAAGTATGGTTGAGATGCATTGAAACTGCATTTATCTAATCATTCATCATATCATATTTCACAGGAAATAACCGGATATTTGTAAATTAGGCTAAAATAATAACATCTTTTATTGACCCCAAAAATCAATGTTAGCTTACCGAAAAAGGGTCGATTTTGCTGTTTCTTTCGTTAAAAAGCCACTAATTTCCTCAATTATTTCGCCAACGATTAAAATAAATAACAACCGCGGAGTTCATTGCCAGCAGAGATCTTTTAGCTGGAATATTGATAAGCTATTTTAGTGGGAGTGTGTCAATTACTTCCTGTTGTGAAACCTTCCCGAACGGCCAAGCTTGAGGCGGTTGAACATATTACTTCAAAGGTCCAATCGAGTAGCCCTTGAAGTTTCCTAACAATGAGCTGATGAATGAGAGTAATCCTGGGTAATCGGAGGCAGAAAAGAAAATATGTGTTCTTTTCACCTGTTTCATGAACGAGAACTAAGATAATCTGGTCTTTCATGTTGACATCATATTTACATAGAGAGTTCAAAGACTTCCCGGAAAGACTTTGTGTTACTCCGTATCCAAAACACCTGTTACATTGAATACCACGGAAACAAATGCGACTATTCAGAATGTTTTGAACGTTATAGCCAAGGGGGTGAAGCCCATTCAAAACCAGTCGTCCGTGCTGGGCGCTGACAATTTGAATATTGCACGGAATAATTATTAGTTTGGGTTTTTTTTTTTTTTTTTTTTTGACCAGTACAGCAAAACGTACTCGTCTGCATCAGTTATAAACAAATTCGACCCCAAATTTTCAAAGTATTTTGGCACTTTGACACTTTCTGACACAAAAAAGTATGGTTGAGATGCATTGAAACTGCATTTATCTAATCATTCATCATATCATATTTCACAGGAAATAACCGGATATTTGTAAATTAGGCTAAAATAATAACATCTTTTATTGACCACAAAAATCAATGTTAGCTTACCGAAAAAGGGTCGATTTTGCTGTTTCTTTCGTTAAAAAGCCACTAATTTCCTCAATTATTTCGCCAACGATTAAAATAAATAACAATCAGTCAGAACAACCGCGGAGTTCATTGCCAGCAGAGATCTTTTAGCCGGAATATTGATAAGCTATTTTAGTGGGAGTGTGTCAATTACTTCCTGTTGTGAAACCTTCCCGAACGGCCAAGCTTGAGGCGGTTGAACACATCACTTCAAAGGTCCAATCGAGTAGCCCTTGAAGTTTCCTAACAATGAGCTGATGAATGAGAGTAATCCTGGGTAATCGGATTGCAAAATCGAGCCATCTCCTTCTTTCTCATCTTCTCTGGTTGGACCAACAACTATAGTAGATTCAACCCATCGTGTCACCAGATTAAAGTTTTGGACAGCGTCGATTAGTCGGGAGAGGAGGCAGAAAAGAAAATATGTGTTCTTTTCACCTGTTTCATGAACGAGAACTAAGATAATCTGGTCTTTCATGTTGACATCATATTTACATAGAGAGTTCAAAGACTTCCCGGAAAGACTTTGTGTTACTCCGTATCCAAAACACCTGTTACATTGAATACCACGGAAACAAATGCGACTATTCAGAATGTTTTGAACGTTATAGCCAAGGGGGTGAAGCCCATTCAAAACCAGTCGTCCGTGCTGGGCGCTGACAATTTGAATATTGCACGGAATAATTATTAGTTTGGGAGCTTGTATACACACATAATGTCAATTCGATACAAACAATCCGGCAAAATATCAGTTGTTGGATGTTGGGTGCTTTTGGGTGGTTAAATTTTGTCCTACCCATGGCCACACAACGAATGAAATGGCACGTCAGTCGTCTTGATTTAAATAAACCGCCTCAATGAATACATCTTTTCACCTAAGCGCGCATTGCATGCAATGTTTATGGGAAAAAAAGAGTATTTGAGCACAATGATCCAGGTGCACTATTATTACACCTGGCCACCTCTAACACATCAATTTGTATCACTACCGATTAGTGTATATGCAAAGCGGCACCCACAGTATGTGGAAGAATAAGAAGCCATTGCTTTCTATTGTTGGTACTCTATGTTTTCTTTGTGGTCGGCAAAACATGCGAGACGATGAATTTCTAAAGATGACGTAACGCTTTACCTCTCTATCTATATAGATCCTCTTTGGTTATAGCTAGGTGTAGCTATAAATGTGCTTATATTGACTTGAATGCTTTCATTAGGCATAGATCGGACTATAGACCAGTTATAGTAGATTCATCCAAAGCGATCTTCCAAACACGTGACCAGATCGTTCCACTGGTCAAGACAGGGTGTTCTCAGTCGAAACGGAAATGAATGGAGCTTAGTAAGTCTATGGAGCTCACACAAACAAGAAAAGGAGATTAATTTCTCTTTACGTTTCAATTCACTTTGCCGAAATCACGAGAGGTTAATTCGCTAGCTATCAATGGACTAATACCACGATACTCGTCTGTATCCGCTAATCTCAATAACCATGCATGATAACTCGCGGAAATAAGAACGATTAGATAGCTGCTGTGTGATACAAGAACATGGTCACATTGATGTGAATATATGTATAGATGTATACAAATAAATACTGTCACAGAGCAGCTATCGACTTTAATAAACGAGAGATAATGGTACATCATCATTTTGTCCGATCACCCCCGCCCATACCAGCATAAAAGATCGCTTTTCGATGAATCTACTATAACACCAATGTTTGTAAACATGTTAGGGCCTGGTATCTTGAAATAGGTCGGCCTTACTGTTACACTCTGAACAATTTTATCTGTTAGAGTCTTAATACTATAGGCCATAACGATTCGCAGGAATGGATTCGCAGGCAACAAAGAAGTGACGTGGGATGTTAACTGGTCTATATGTTTCAATAGATTTAGCGTGGAACTTTAATTTCCACCCACTGCACATGCCCCTCGTTCATTGCCCATACCTTCGGGATAGTACTAGAGGTGACACGATGGGTTGAATCAAGTTCTCTGGTTGAATCTACTATAGTTGTTGAAAGTCATGCAGGTCTAGTATATTAGGGGAAGGATAGAGCCTCACGGTCATCAGCATCGTCAACATGTACATTAAGGTCTCCAGTTGGAGCAGATGGCCACTACCAAATGTCAAAGTAGCTAGAAGGGAAGAGAATTCATCTAGAAACATTGATGAGGTGAATGAATGCATTTTCTTATCAGACTTGAGTTTGTAGATAAGAATAAGTAGAAAGAAGTGGAAGATGATGATATTGTGACATTCATATATTCCAATGAGTTAAAACTCGTAGGTCTCGTTTATCCTTACATGGAGAACATCCCCGTACCCGGGGCTGTACCTCCGCCTCTTCTATGACGGTGGTGAGAATGATGGGGCTTATAATTAGGTAGAAGTATTCTGGATATTAGCAATAGCCACAACATCTCTGCCATCTCCAGTCAGCCAAGATTCGGTGATGGCAAAGATATCCAACTGATTGCAGATGACGAATTCACACAATGCCACTGATTTTTTTTACCTTGATAGACCTGACATTCCAAGTAGGAAAGCGTAGGCCTATTTCATTTCGGTTTAGATCGTTACTACGCGTACCCTAATTTAGTTACTTTTTATTGTGTTACCCTGATACGACAATGTTGATTTTCTGATGCAAGTCCTCGTAGCAATCCTACGTTTTTAGTGCTTGCCACCACGGCTTCCCCGAAAACGAAAAATACCAATGATTGAAAATTACGACAAAGAAAATATGTGTAAGAATTTCACAAACAATTTAGTAATAATATACTATGGATGCACAACAAATGTGCAGTGTGCTGCGCTATGCAGATCTTTATCAGCGCACACAGGACTAAATTGAAATTGAACAATTGTGAACTATTTAGTTCACCACGGCCAATGGTTATCCAGGGCTAGGTGAGATATCTGCTGACCCAGGCAATTGGTCCACCCTCAAAGGAAGGTTCGTGAGTCAGTTCAGATTATCTAGAACCAGAGGGTGTATAGCTGATTGAGTTAAAGAAAGACAAAAATCTTACACAACTGCTCAAGTTACTAAATTACATATTAAAAAACAGCAATGATGATGAAAAAGACCCCAAACTAACCCCATTATTACTTCTAATTACTAGTATTAGTCTTCTAACTTACTTGTAATACAACTTCTATAACATCATATAGCCTGACATCATTAACAAGGTATTAATTACTACACCTTAATATACCTGCCACACTTCCTTTCATTCTTAATTACGTAACTCCCACCTTCACCAACACCAGTCACACCTTCCGAGGTCATTCTTCCGGAAGTGTCCCTATGTCCCTAATGTTCCGTAACTTCATTTAATTGCATTTTAAAAAATCACGGCTCGGTCCCTTGCCTTGTTTTAGGGAGAATTTTCCCCTAGTTCTAACAGGAAAAATAACGCTACCTCCCTTTTCTTGCGGTGATCGTCAAGTTGGTAGTCATTTTCCTATAGGGACGTTAGGGATTTATATGACTAACCTGCTATACTAACAATGGTGGGTTTGTTTTATTTTTTCTTCAGGCTCATGCCAAATGACCCTTTTCGAGCGACCTGGAGCGACCTACTGCATGATTAACTATTTATACGTCACGTGCGGAATCGCATAATTACTACCATCTAAGAGTGGGATTGGAAGGTTTAGACTTGTTTTCTTTTCATGGACTAGGTTTAGCACATGGATCTGATCACGTCGGCAGACGGCAGATGATTGCCCAGAAGGAATTCGACGTTTGCAAACCAACAGTTTGATATCAACTCGAGAGATTCTTATCATCATGATCATGATGTCAAATGAAAATCTCGAAGGTAAGGCCATGAAACATGAATACATGTGTATTATGTGTGTGTGTGTGTGTGTACGTGCGTGTGTGTGCATGTGTGTAAGTGAGTGCGCGCGCAAGTATGTGTGTCAGCGTGTGTCTTTACAGTGATATATTGCGTGCTTTTTTGCACAGAGGCAAACAAAGACAAGCTCTTTTAGAAAAAGTAGAACCTGGGGTATACAATACTAAGATGGCATTTTGAGTGTCACACATGAAGTCACACATGAAACAAAAACACAGAAGATTTATGTAAGACACAAAATATGTTTTGTACTAAAAAGAACATACGACGTTTTTGAGAAAGACACAAACTATACCTCTGTGTTTGTGTTTTTTTATGTTGATGTTTGCTTGTTGGTTTGCGGGGTGTTTTGGTGTGGTTGGGAGCGTGTGTGTGATTATAGCCGTGTATAAGATTAACTGAAACGGAACAGCCAAATGACCTCATGAATAGTTTTACTGTCACGCTCTGACACGGGCAGTCAATATATCGCCGATTTAGCTCAACAAGGACTATTTGCATCTTTGGCTATTTTCAGATATATATATATATATATATATATATATCACATAAGAAACAAAACGGGCTCTTTAGGTGAAAGTTTCATAAAATATGAGTCTTTGGGTAATGGGTACGGGTGACAACGATGCTGAAAATAGGGGGGGGGGGTAATAACAGCATTACATACGCGTCACCTCCAAAGTGCACTGTTAGAAAAAATAACGGTATAGAATACCGGAATCCCAGCTACCAGTATTCTACACACACTGGCCAAAAGTATTGCAATATGCAGAAAACGAAATACATAATCACAAATTGATTTCAAATTATACCATGGATTCTTGACCACACATCACGTATTAAATGTCAAAGTTGTGCTTTTCATATAGCTGTCATCCCCCAGAATCCAAGAGGGCGAAAAACGTTTGGTTTTGATTGTAATGTTTCCTAAATATGGCGGATTAAAGGAACTGCAAACGATAACTTACCGATTGCACTCCAGAAGGAATACAGGCACATAAACAAAAGAAATTGCTTAATGATCTGTATGGGTTCGTTAGGGTTTACTTAAATGTTTACCAGAGAAAATCGGAATGGTTGTTTGGACCGGAAAGGAGATAATGTCAATGGAAGACAGTGGTCTTTGAAGCATTCGGGAAATTCTGAGACATCCGAATTCAATTTGAATCACGTGGTTTACGTAAATCATGCCTAATTACACGTTTCACATTGCATGACAAACATAACAATATCAACAATGCGATTAAAAAGTTGTTTTCAAGTTATCACGTGGACATTTTTCTTCCCATTAAATTTCCAGTGTCCAAGAGTGATCGACGTACTCCCATCTTTTATTGACGTTATCTCATTTTCGGTCCATACAACCACTTCGATTTTTGCCCTAAACATTTTACAGTAGACCCCAGGTCCGTACGCAGGGGAGGGGGGGGGGGGGGGGTGCGGGGGTGCGGTCGCACCCTCCCAAATTCAACAAAAGGGGCAAAAGGTCCGCTTTTTGCTGAATTTTGTGATAAAAAGGTCCAAAATTTAGAGAAATTTTGTAAAGAAAGTCCACTTTTTGGTGATGAAATGTTCAAAAAATCGAAAAAGGACCATTTTAGGGGGTTAAGTCCACTTTTAGCAAAAAAAGTCCACTTTTTCGTAAAAAAAGGTCCACTTTTTCGAAGTCCCGCACCCCACCAAAATAAATCTTGCGTACGGCCCTGGTAGACCCTAACAAACCCGTACAGTTCATTTAGCGACTATTTTGCAGCCATTTTGACGTTCCTGTGGCCGTATTCCTTCTGGAGTACAATCGGCAAGTTATCATTAGCCAGCTCCTTTAACCCGCCATATTTAGGGAACATGACACTCAATTTAAACGTTTTTTCGCGCTATTTGATTCTGGGAAACAGCACCTGTTTAAGAATCATAACTTTGACAATAATTACGTTATGTGTAGTCGAGAACTCCTTGTACAATTTTAAACCATTTTTCAAAGTAAATCGTTTTTTTCTGCATGTTGCAATACTTTTGGCCAGTGTGTGTGTACCATTAAAATACGGTGCATCGTACAGGGCGTATCAATAAAAGTGTAACACTCGGAAATTGCTTGTTTTAGGCATGAAATCGTATCGTAATTTATACAAATGTGATGTCAAATTCAAGATAAAGGACCTATGATCTTTCCATTACAATTTACCCCATCACGATAGCTTTTGTCAATCTGGAGATATACGCAATTGTTTGCAGGTAAGCGAAATCCACTCTGTGCCACTTTTCAACAATTTATTCGTATTTTTTTTATTCCGTCTTATCAACTGTTCAATAAAGCGATAGAAACACGTGTTTGAATAACATTTTCAAACAATAGCAATGAAACATGTGTAAAATGTGTGAAAACTGTTATGTAATAATTGATTTGCACCCATCAATAAGCATTGTTCTTATGATATCAGTTATGTAACTATCCTATCATGCAGAAAGTGCATTCATCATGATCTTTAGCAATCTTGTCAGATGGATGTTGGTGCCTGAAAAAGAAACATGACAGCAGGAAATGGGCAAAAGTTTCAGTTTACTCTCGATGAGAGAGTGTTCATGGTGTTGCAGTATCTTGAAACGCGAAACGCTGCAGAAGTCATCAGACAATTCCAGTTGCAGTTTCCGGGTAGGAAATTACCTGTTCGTCAAACGGTGATAAGGAACTACCAGAAGTATGTTAACTATGCCACCAGTCACAACTTGAACTCTGGTAATTCGGGAAGACCAAAAACTGCAAGAACACAGCTGAATATCGACAGAGTACGGCGTGCTCTCCAAGCAGATCCCACCATCTCTGCCAGACACAACCCTCTAGCCGACATCCACAGATCATCATTCAATAGAATCACCCGCTTAGATTTGCAGTGGCATCCGTACGTCACGGAATACGGGTGTTTCCATAAGGTGACACTTTTCTGACACACTTTTCTGACACCCTATGAAGTCGGAAACCTTAACGGAATACACCACATAAACCGTGTGGTTTATTCCGTTAAATTCTGTTAAGGTTTCCGAATTCATAGGGTGTCAGAAAAGTGTGTCAGAAAAGGGTGTCACCTTATGGAAACACCCATGGAATACAGGCATTCCTTAAAGGACGGAGATGACCAACGCAGGCTTCAATACTGTCACTGGCTAATTAACCAGCAACCACGGTTCTTGTCAGATGTCTTGATCGGGGACGAAGCCACTTTTCCGATGAATGCCATGGTGAACTCTCGAAATGTGCGACATTACGCCCCCAGAGGCAACCCTCCTGATGGAATACAGGCATTCCTTAGAGGACGGAGATGACCAACTCAAGCTTCAATACTGTCACTGGCTAGTTAACGCGGCAACCACGGTTCTTGTCAGATGTCTTGATTGGGGACAAAGCCACTTTTCCAATGAATGCCATGGTGAACTCTCGAAATGTGCGACATTACGCCCCCAGAGGCAACCCTCCTTGTTTGGATTGGCATGATGGGCAACGGGACAAATGTCGGCCCGCTTTTCGTCAGAGAAAACATGAACTGACAAAGATACCTTGATATGGTTAATGACTTAGCGGTGCCTCATCTTCTACGTAACTGGCGGTATCAGCTGAACGCTAATGGCTCCATTAGGAGAGTGTGGTGGGTCCAAGATGGTGCACCATGTCATCGTGCAAGAGCTGTACACGACAGGCTCCAGGAACTTTTTCCGCACCGAGTGGTTGGGATCAGTCACGACGTTGAGTTTCCCCCGAGGTCTCCAGACCTGACGCCGTTAGACTTTTATTTATGGGGAAGAGCAAATTTAAGTCTACAGAACGCCACCCGCGAGTATCCCAGAGCTGCAAAGAAGGATCACAGACGAGGTCACGCAACTCAGCCGCAGCAGAGTGCCAGGGAGGGCTGCCGAGGCAATGCGTTCACGAGCCGCACTCGCACGCTGCATTCAGCGAGGAGGTGGTCATGTCGAAGGAAGAGGAGATTGAGCAGATGATAAGAACTTTTTATTTCTCATCCCATCCCAGATTATGGACTTTATTTTCAAGAACAAGAAGAAAGACTTAGATCATGGACTTAATTTGTGCACAAAACGAAACAAATATTTGAAACTCATATGACTATACCAGTATTGGTTCAAGTGAACATTTTTGCAGATATTGACTCATGCGTTACATATGTAGCATGTGAATTTTGTTGGCATTACAGGCTCTTTTTGAGTGCAAGTAATGTGTCACTGATACGTTCAATTTATGGAAATTGCGCAATATTTTTATTTATGACTTTGAAATATTAGTAAGAGATTCTTTAAATTAAGTTATTAAAGATTTTATCATGGAAAATGTCTTTACGGATGCTGTTAATTTACACAATGCTATAATTTTTGAAAATGTTATTCAGAAACTGTGTTTCTATCGCTATACCTGCAAACATTGCGTATATTCCCAGATCGACAAAAGCTTCGTGATGGTGAAATTGTACTGGAAAGATAATGTCCTTTATCTTAATTTGACATCAAAGTTTTACCAAATTACGACCGATTTCAATGCCTAAAACAAGTAATTTTCGAGTGTTACACTTTTATTGAGACTTCCCTGTATAGAACAGTAAATTTACTGTATTAAGAGAGTCTTGAGAATTTGTAATGACTAACACAAAATCAATATGTGTTTTCTTCATACAAACATTATAAAAACATTCATCTTAACCGTTTGCTGTTATTTAAGGGAGGGGTATGGGGTCTGAAGCAGTGACTTTTGAAGTGATTCTTTTCTTAATTTTCCTAAATAGTGGGATATACATGTTAATACATCATATGGTAGGTAGCCCATGTCACAGGAAGTTTTAAACTTCAATGTCAATTTTTTGCGTCTTGTTGCCATTGTAACCACGTAAGGCCTCCAATTGGCTAAACACTATAACGGGCGTAACTAAATAACTAAACAAGCTCTGGGACGAAACTGGGTGGCATGTGCAGGGTGTAAATACGCAGTGAACCATTAAGCCGGATTTTTGATCCGTTGCCATGGCAACCGGCAAATCGAACCAATCACATAATGTTCATGGCGTATTTGAATTGAACACAATTTGAAAATCGGGCTTCATGGTCATTCGCCCTATAATGTGCTGCATAGGTGTTTTCCAAATTTCATGTGCATAGCCTGTACTCGTTCTCTAGATTTACGTTCGTTTCTCTCGTTTTGTTGTTTGTGTAATTTTTAAGGAAACGAGTTATAGACCTCGAAACATTTTAGGCAAAATTGAGGGCGCTTTTGCTGTGAAATCTGGCTTTTTTTCTTAAATTTCATTTATGACTGAATTATCATAATTAATAATGAAAGAACATCAAAATCGTTGCATCCATTGTCCTGTATTAATTTTTAAAACAATTTTTCTTAAATATCGCAGGGTGAAAACAAAATACAAAAAAAATCACTTACCAGTACATTTTAATTATTTTAAATTAGGACAAATAACGTAGAGTATATGATGGTTACTTCGACTTAACCAAAATAAAAAGTTTTTTTTTTTTTTTTTTTTTTTAATCTTTAAAATACTTAAGATCCCATTTAAATTTTTCACATGATAAAGTTATAGGATGACTATGGCGTTTTTGGCAAATTCGAGTACACTACATCACTTTGATCAGCCATATCTCGGGAACCGAAATGTCCGATGCAGCGATCGAATAAAAGCATTTGGTAGCTTACAATCTACAAAATTAAGCCATTGCATTATCTCATTTTCCGTAAATGGAACAAATTTCTTACCCAAAAGTCAGACCCCATCCCCCCCCCTTAAACGGTAGGGAATACCGGCAGCAAGATTCGGTATTTTACCGTTAAATAACGGAAATTTAACAGACTTTTTTAACCAGTGTGGAAGCATCATCTTATGTTGCTCACCGGCAAATGTCACCAAATAAATTAGGCCTATAAAATTATGTATGCTTTCAAGAAGCAAAGCAGTTTTCATCAACATTCAAAATCGTCTCTTCAATCATGATGACAGCCGGACTGATATCCGTGAGCGTTGTTTCAACTTAAAACCTTTCAAAAAGAAAAAGTTGGAAAAGAATCCCTACCTTGTTTCATAAGAAGCGGACTGCACATTTTGAGAAAAATAAAATTCTTCAATTGCTCCACAAATTATTCTAGGCCATTGGAAAATAAAGATGATGTTACACATTTGAACTAGGCATACCAGATAGGGACATTACAAGAGGCTAAAACATCCAGGTAATTGTAGGCTAAACTTTTAAGAGGACACTAAGACATACTTGAAAAATAGTGAGCCGGTAAAATTTTCAAAATTGATATTGTGCATAGTTATAAAGCTTTATATACATTCGCCCTCACCGCAAATTATTAAGCGCCAAATCAGCGCGCTAAGGGGAATCAAAACGATTTATAATTTAATGTCGACGGCGACATAATTCAAAACAATGTCGCCGGCGACTTAATTCAGCAGACGACGCAGCGTGTAACACATTTACCCATGAAAACACACGCCAGAGTTGATGCCTCACGGAATGACAAATTGGTTTGACCGTATATGTGACCTTTGTGGTTTTAACGTCATGAGTACGAGTCTATGATATATGTAATATACAGCTGCTTGAGTTAAAGTATATTGTTATTTTGGATATTTATACCGAGATGAACGCTAAACATTTTTAAGAATGGATGGAAATTTACAGTATTTCCCATACATACCAAAGATGTTCCAATTATCATAATGGGTTATGCCAAACTATCATTAGCGTCAAAGATGAAAAACCTTCCGACCTCCAATAGCAAATTTTCAGGAATGCAAGACAGGGTTTGAAAAGCCGGATATATCGCCTTTCCCGCGAAGTATATACGAAAAAAAGGCAATAAAACAGGATCTCATAATATGAAAGTGACGATCCTGGCTAAATTATAAGGCCATGAACATTGTACGTTTGCCTCCTACCACTG
>JAMKCH010037753.1:0-14263 GCA_023653785.1 Ophioderma brevispina | reverse complement strand
AACAACCATTTTTTCCCACAGCTAGTATGCATAGTAATTAGGCTGAGGAATATGCAAGCTCATACTTCCGAACCCGCCGTGTTTTGGATACAACGAGCCAAACATGAGCGCGGCGTTGTGGACAAGTGGTTAAGAATGAATAGCAATTGGCTTAAAACATAAATAACGCTAATCCACAAAGGCCAGGTGGCGCTTAGATACTCATCTATCAATGCTCTCAGATTATTATGAATACCATAACAAAAGAATAATTGGATCATCAGCAGCAAGGTCAATGAATTCTCAGCCCTTGCGAGGCGCGACGGGTTACAGGTAAGCTCATGCAATCGCTATGCCTGCAGCTGTCCTCTTGTGGACTTAGACACGTGTTTTCCGAGGAATCCCATTACGTCATTGAGATTGATTGCAGGGGGGGGGGGGGGTTCTTATACTTACCGTGACAAAAAATGTTTAAAGAAATGACTGGGAAAATCATAAAAAAATAATACAAATGAGGTGAAGAATGGAAACAATTGATGTGTAAATTGTTCTTGCGAAACAAGAATTTTCTAAATAATTTTTCGCCATTTTACCGCAAAGTAAACTGCAGTACTATATAGCCGTACACGCACATGTCCTTCGCCCCTGTCAAGCTAATTAGCATATTGTAGACGGGCGCCCCTCGGACCTGGGCGGGATGGACGGCACGTGAAGGCCAGTCGACTACTGGTATATTGTAACAAAAAGTTTGGATTTATTAAACTTGAACGCCAATCATTTTGAAATGCAATTAATAATAAATGAAATCTTCAATTTAAAATGAAGCATATTGGTTTCTGATATTTCTGATTGAACTCAGGACAGGAGTTGTTTTGCGGGAATTTACAATGCCGCTTATTGATTAGCGGTACTTTATATTTTACATAGCATTCTGGTAAGTAAAAATAACCTTTTCTCTAAAAATACCTCATCGGAAGAACTTGTAGCAAAAGTGGACCACACAGATTTATTAACATAATTCATCGTCACCAATTCCTATAAGTTTAAAAAGTGAAACCACCAGTGAACTTCCTACTAAATACTCACTAGGGGTGGTCGATCTTTAACATATGACAAACCATCGGATCGGATAGGTGGATCGGTCCGGATACGAAAAAAAAAGTACGGGCACGGCTCGGCAGAGGAAACCCTGGAGCGGTTAATCTCTACTTAGCAAAAATGGTGTGAGTAATTTTACTGGAGTTGTATTGTGAATTCAGTAGTAAATTTGCATGTTACACGTTTTTAAGTACACTCTTCTGCAAACTAAAATAGAGCGGTCCATAAAGAAAACGTCATTCCGATTAAGAATGCGTTCTGGTTTGCTCGTATATTTAGGGTTGCATGGGAACTACACTGAACTATTGGGCTCACTGAAAGCTGGGCGGTGTGTTTTGCAATGATAATTCAATTAGTTTGGGCGTGCAAGGATGTGAACAGGGAACACAATGACAAGGATTTGTCCAGACAATGGTGGCCTTCTTTGGCATGATCAGTGAACAGAGCACATAACTAAATTGCACCCAATTAGGGTGTTAAGTGGAATTGTATAGACTTCAATCAGAATTATTGAACCTAGCAACCCCACAAAACTACTCAAGTTAAAATAGAGCTGAATGTCGCCCCAACAGCAGAGTGTCTGATTGTTCCAGCTATGACTTATAAACTCCTTCTATTGGAGTCACAACATGCCATTACAAATGAGTGGTACACGAAATTGAAATTTCTCATGAGAATTTAACCACAAAATGTACTTCTATACTGCTAAAATTACATTGCATGTGTTCTCTTACATTGTAGAACATGGATATTGGTGTACAACGGAGTCATACTGAAATTTCGGGCCTGTCCAGACGAGTCATTATCAATCTTTTGCATTTCCACATTACGAATCGCCCTCATTTATAGTTGACGGACATTGCCATAAGTAAATCGTGTAGAACGAAATCCCGACAAGTATCTCCAAAATCAGACTGAATATTTATTGTTCATCGAAAGAAGAGAGAAACAGAATTGCAGGGATAAATAACAAGTACAAGTTGGAACATGATAAATACTGCGGCAATTAGGTTATTTTTCTTAGTGTGGTAATTGAATTCCGACGCAGCACTGCGTCGACAAGCTATACAGGTTGAATTGATCGGCTTCAATGCATTATTGCCTTTACGTCGTGCCGAGACCAATGTCAAAAAACGACGAAAATGTTCCGTACTAGCTATGTGAGTAATTATTGCAGCTTTTATCAATATCATTTTCAGAGAAAATTAGGGTGAACAAAAAACTTTTGACTCCATCACACTCAATGGGAATTTAGTCCCAATAGGTACCCATATACTTCGTTATAAGGGTTACCACCCACTGCCATTAGCAGGTCGATGTCAATGAACTTCCCATTGCGTGTGGATGAGCAAAATTTTTCACCCAATTTCTTCTGAAAAATGGATAAAAGACTCATCTAGTTAACAATTCCATTGTTCTACAATGTAAGGTGAACACATGCAAGGTATTTTAGCAAGTATAGAAGTACATTTGTGGGTAAATTTCATGAGAATTTCAATTTGAGTTGTACAATCGTTGTAATGGCTGAGTGTGTGACTCCAATAGAAGAGTCACTGTGGAAAAATAGGGAATTTCATTGAAATCCGCACCTTCTATGGCAGTGGGGTGGGACCTATTATACGAAGTATATGAGTACCATTGGGACTAGATATAGTCCCAAAAACAGTTCTGAACACACACATGCCATGTGCAGCTCAGTGTACATGAAATTTCTCATGAAGACTTAAATCACAAAATGTACTTCTATACTGCCTAAAATTACCAGCATGGTTCTCCGTACATTTATAGAACAGGGATATTGCGAAGTAAGTATTGCAGCTTTTATATTTTCAGAGAAAATGAGGTGAACAAGTTTGCTCCATCCACAGACCACAATCAATGGAAATTTCATCTGACATCCATTTCTATGGCAGGGGTGGGAATAGTGATGCCTGAGGGCGTATGTGTCAATGAATGTACAATACTCTCTGGCCGTGGCAAATCCTTTTGTTTGGGGCTAAATTAGATACATAACATTAAAAAGAGGCACCGACCTAGTATTCATCCAATATGAAGTTGATTGTGTCTATCTGTACACACTGAAAATGGCTTCACATGATGTGATCCAAACACATGGCAATGATTTTTTATAAAAGCAAGTTCGATTAATTCAGGCACTATTGTTGTTCAATCCCGATCAGCGATTGACCTCTGTGACCCTTAGCCCCAATAAAATTCAGGATTTGGTGGGACAAAGGATATGAACATTGTTGTGGCTTATTGTAGCAGAGCAATGCCTGAATTATCAAACTTGCTTATTAAAAATAGTGTGATGTTGATTATGACGTCACAGACATTTTAGTTTTTTTTGAGCTAGTGGATTCATGCCTGCAGGAATGATTCATAAGCTAGATTTTATGAAGTTGACATAGAATCATCTTCAGATCTCCCGTAGAGCCAGCTTCCCAGGGGACGGTGTTGACAAAACAAAACAAAAAATCAAAATGATGTTGTTGTAAGAAAGAAATCTAATTTGTAGTAAGTATGAGAGGTTGGTGATGGAAGGATTTTTATTTTGCCACCACCATGAATTCGGCCGCCTCAACAGTATAAATTGTATGTTGAAGGATGCAGTGGGCAGATTCCCTTGGTTACCAACTGGGACTAGAAATAAGTCAAATATATATCCCTAACCCCACAAAGACACTCCCAAGGGGACCACTGAATCTCACAAAACCATACAGCGAGGATATCTATCACATCTAAATCACTGGCTCACAAAATCACACATTTCAGTCTTGACTAGGAAATCACTGAATCTCACAATAAGCTCACAGTATTGGAAAACTATATTATGCTTTTCTCAAAAAATATAGTATAGGCCTGTGTTTTCACACACCCCCCCCCCCCCTTGGTGGTTTGTCAGGTCTAAAATTTTTCCAAAAGATTTCTGGACATTGTTTTGTCCTTTCTTGTATTGTAAAATGTTTGTTTTCAGCTACAGAAACCTACTTAGATACCTGCTACAGTTAATAAACAAGGTTATGCAGGCATCGTTGAGCTCCTTTTCACTCATGTTCTACAAAAGAGATGGTATTCAAGGAGATATTAAAACAGGTTTCAATATGTAACGCAAGATTTTTTTTTTTTTTTTGTCACAACCATGCTAACTCTTAACCGATCAGGCTCATTAACTCTTAAATTTCCTTCATGTGAGCTAGTTGTCAGCAGTGTCTGCAAGCAAATACAAAGGGTCATATAGTAAGGGTCTTTCCATAGCAAATTCCTATGTAATGATCACTTGACCCCAGCTCAGACCTGGATCATTGTTAGTCCTTGCTCTTTATCACTCTCTGGATCAATATGTCAGGGGATCAACAACTAGGCAATTGGTGCTGTGAAAGCTTGAGATATTGCAGACAGACACATCAGAAAGAGTTAGCTAGTAAGTATCAATGTGTAGTATCCTCATTTTCTTATTGGAAGTTATATTTCTGTAATAGTGAAATGATTGCCAGCAGGAAAAGTACCTTATTTCAAGAGAACAAGAATCCTCGCCTAGTATAGCTGGTCAGATATTTGAATGTGAATAATTTTTGTGGTGTTACACTGTGTGGTAGTAGAATGATCGGAGTTGGACTTTGGGGCAGAGTTAACTATGAGGCCAGTTTGGTGGGGGTGGAGTTGGTTTGGGGCCGGAGTTTGATCGAATTCAAACATCTGCCACCAATTGAGTTAAATGATGACATATGATATTAGCATTTTAGAGCTATTGATAAGTATGAAAATGATTGAACTTACTTTTTTAAACCCCCATCCAAAGGGTATGAATTCATTTGAGGTCATCAGAGTTCAAATCACATGCCAGCATGCCAGCCGTCTGGCTTATCATGTTCAGATTTCAAGTCAAAGAAGGCTCCTTTCATTGCTATTTCTTAATTTAAAAAAAATCATCAGGCCCTCCTACAAATAAAAATTATGACTTCTTTCCTAAAAGCGTATTTTTAAAATATTATTCAGTTCTTCCATTTTATTCACTTGGTAATTTCCATTTTCCATAGATATCTTATTTCTATTGACACTCCTTCTGAGGTGGAGGAATACCTTCAAGGTCTTCTTGACATAAAGGACTCCAGACACAGCAAGTTCATCAGTGATTTCACCAGGAGAAAGTGGCCAGTTTCTGCTGATGTTGCTAAGGTACCTGATAATGTACAGGTAAGACTTGATTACACTGAAGAGGAATCGCTCATTATTCAAAAGCAGCAAGGCCAAACATATAAGGATAATCTAGAGTCTTTCAAGGGTGTAGGAATTTTCCAAATTATGAAGTGTAGCCATTTCAAGAAAACAGGACTCTCAAATCCAGAAGGGATTTCAATTGTGGAGCCAGATTCAAAGATCAAAGAGTATTATACACAACATAGTGAGAAAGTTGAACTTATGAAGTGTGATTTTAATTGGATTTAAATCCAGAGAGTCAATGGAAAAAAACCCTGTTCAGTGTAAGGGTAGGAGAACATGATCCCCCATTCGTTTTGCTACTTAAATTTCGACACATTTTGTCGAGGAAGAGGCTCCAAGTTGTGCTGAAATACCACTATAGCTAAGATACGATAACCTAGTCTATACCCTGTTCAGTGTAAGGGAGAACATGACCCCACTCTTTTACCACTTACATTCTACATATTTTGTCAGAGGAGGAAGCTTCCAAGTTGTTGATGAAAACCACTATAGATTATATACTATTATTCACCTAGTCTATACCCGTTCGTGAAGGTAGAACATGACCCCAATTCTTTTTGCTACTTACATTCTACACATTTTGTCAGAGGAGATGCTCCAAGTTGTGCTGAAATACACTATAGCTACTATATTATATTCACCCTAGTCTATACCCTGTTCAGTGTAAGGTAGAACATGACCCCATTCTTTTGCTACTTATATTCTACACATTTTGTCAGAGGAGATGCTCCAAGTTGTGCCAAAACACACTATAGCTACTATAGTGTATTTATCCTAGGGTTGGCATTATGACCTTGCCATTCCTTAGTGTTATCTCTTTGTACATTATCAAAGGTCATGTTTCATCTTATAATGAACACACTATAGCTTTACCAACTTCTTAAACTCTCCAAACTTGACTACCAGGTATACAGGAAAGCAACTCAATACGAGAGCTATGCAGCTAAAACAGAGAAGATTAAATCTGTTAAGGGGAGGACAAAAGAAAAGAAGTCGGGTGGATATGAGAAGTTGGACCTAGCCAGTTTACATTCCCAGGAGATGCCTGGGGATCCTCCAGTTGACTTAACAACTCTACCCAAGCTGTCTGGAGGCTTCAGACCAATACAGGTGAGGAGGAGGTTTCTATTGCACGTACATCATTTAAGGTGTTTGACGTGTGATCTGTTTACGCGTAAGCTGTTTTGAGCTTTGAGCATTCAATTTAGCACCCACTGTCGGTGGCAAAAGATAGACTTTGCATTTTGAGGTGCGAAAGTTCCACGCGCAGATACCGTGGATCTCTGTGCGTTTTGTTTGCATTTATTTGCGTGAAGAATTAAAACAAAAACAAATCACATCAACCGCGAGTCCTCTACGCCTGCATTCAGGCGCGTATCCTCTACGCACGCCTCCACTGCTTTGCTGCGTACCGAATGTGCCGCGCACTTTTCTTGCGGCCCAACGAGATGCCCAAATTGTTAAAAAGACTAAAATTTGAGTTGTTTAGGCATTTAATGGAAAAAGTAAGTCGGTGACCCCCATTTTTTATTTCAACATTTTGAAGAATGACATCGGGACCTCAACATATTTAGAAATTACAAAATTTTATCGAGAAGTTTTTGTGTCGTCTGCAAGAATTGCAGAAGGCACATAGGGATTACTCTGGTCGTATGTCTGTGTGTCTGTGTGTGTGTGTGTGTCTGTGGTCAAAATATTAACCCTTAATAAATTGCATGCCATATGAGTTCCGTAAGGGCTACGATGATGTAACTTGGTGGAAAGGAGGAGGCGGGTTGGGGAGACATGTTGGTGACCTCGTGTGACCTTTGGTCCCATTCACAAGCCGCGACGGCAGACGAGGACCGCGATGTATTTTTATTTTGTAGGCGATCCAAACGTCAAATTTTGACTTGCGTGGTTTAAAAAGTGACAACATACCTTTTTTGTTTTGGCTATAGCTTAAACCAAAGTCGGTGACCCCCAATTTTTATTTCAGCTTCTTAATCGGCACCGTTGTAAATACCGTGTATGTGAATTCTGGAAAATTTTATCGAGTAGTTCACTAACACGTCAAACCCCTTAACCAGTTAGAAAGAAAGCCAGTTAAAGAGACACTGGCACATTTGAAAAGATTTCAAGATTTTTCAAAATCGATATTTTTGCATGGTTGTAAGGCTTTTATATACAAAAGCCCTCACCCGAAATGATTAAGACCAAATCAGCTTCCTTATGGGTAAACAGAACGATTTTATAATTTGCGTCGCCGGCGACGCTAAATTCAGCAGACGACGAAAATGGCGTTTAACACAATACACGCATGCCGTATGAATGTTTCCCACGCTATGCACACTGTTTGATCGGTCTATAACCTTTGTGGTTTTAATATCAGTGAGTACGAGTCAAAAATATTCATGTAATATACACATTTGTTGATTAAAGTTATGGAAAACTTAAAAGGTGGCCTACAAATTACCTGGATGTCTTTATCCTCACGTCAATGTCCCTATCTGTTTTGGGGTATGTTATTTTTTATGTGTAAAATATATCTCTGTTCTTCCAATGGCCTAGACTATCATTTGAGAGCAAATTGAAGAAATTTCATATTTTGTGAAAATGTGCCAGTGCCGCTTTAATATCCACCCCACTGAGCACCAATGAGAGGGTGATTCTGTTGCGAAACATACCACTGAAACACACAATCATGCTGATCTTATTTTCATTGCTGTTATAAGGTTAAAGGGCCATGACCCGATCACTAACAGCCTCATCCCCAGACTCCCAGATTTTACCGGAAGTGGTCAAAAATTTGGTGTCAGAAGAAAGCTACTTTTTTTCTCATTTGCTCTGTGAAATCTTAAAGCTAAAGGATGCTTGGGTTGTAAGTTATGAGTGAAAATGTGCCCCATTTTGGTTGATCAATATTAATTTTACACAGCACTCTTTGAGGCTTACAAAATCACTTTTGTAGCTCTCACATCAAAATGGATTGAAATATTGGCACGAAACTTTACAGATGGAGTTTGGGGTGAAGGCCATTCATATACTTAAATCGGGCCATCCCCTTTAAAGCCACTATCAATGATTTCTTCACAATGTAAACAAATTGTGCCCATATTTTTCATCAAAGTCCATTTGTGGTAATGTTGTATTGGAAATTGTTGTAGTAAAGACCCCTCCCTGTAAGTGGCTAAGCGTAACACGCCGTATTTGTCAAATAATTATGATTTTTATGCTTTGTTTACTAATAAAAGTCGGGATCTGATTTTTTTAGGTCTAAAAACAGTCGTAAATGGCATCTTCAAGACCGCTTTAAAATGCTTAGGTGTCTGTTTTTCACAAAGAAAAGTAATATAAGGTGTTGATATGACCTAAAACTAGCAATTTAGAGATAAAATGGGCATTTTGAATTTGGAAAAAAATGACTGATAATGGCTTTAATGCTCTTATTTATGCAAACGAATATGAAGTTTTCTATTTATTCCATAGAACTTTGAAAAAAACTGAAAAATATAACTTTGGAGTTGTTGAAATGAATAGCATGCAATGTGACTGGTAATTATGAGCTATTAGAACAATGAGTAGGGTTTGTTTTTTAACCCTCCCATCACTACATGCCTTTCTTAGAGCATTTTTGATAGGCTATTATGTCATGTATTCATTTAAATAACTTTTTGTAATGCAGTTTCTAAATATTTAAGCTCTACCCCTCTTCAGCCCCACCACCACCATTGTTACCATATTGCTAATTGGCACAAAAGGCATAAGTTACATTGTGATCACAATCGCAGTTAGTACTCGCAGGTTTAATGGCTTTGGAACGTAAATGGCTCAAGCTTACTTCCGGCTCTCACCACCTGAAATTAGAGGGGGATGAAGTTTTCATTTTGATAGAATGGACTTACACCCCAAAACCCCATCTGTAAAGTTTCGCGCCGATATTTCAATCCGCTTTGAAGTGAGGGCTAAAAACAAGATTTTGTAAGCCCCATAGAGTACTGTGTAAAACTAATATTGGTCGACCAAAATGGGGCACATTTTCGTTTGTAATTTCCAAACCAAACATCATTTAGCCCTAAAATTTCACAGGGTAAATGAGAAAAATAGTAGTTTTCTTCTGATACCAAATTTTGACCACTTCCGGTAAAATCTGGGGTCTCTGGGGATGAGGTTATTAGCGATCGGGCCATGGACCTTTAATAAGCTGGAAACAGTAGATTTTCAGAGAAAAATATTTATTCACAGGAATAGAATTCCATGGCTATAACATTACTAGGAACTAGTAGTTTTGCATTTCTCTTACACACAACTGATTTTTATGGTGGATAAAAAGGCATTTGTTACTGCAAGTCTCCCTCTACAGTTTAAGATAAAATGTAATAAAAATAATTTTGATGGAAGTTCTCCAAGGGACCCTTTAAATGGGAAAAAGTTATGTATTTTTCTGGAATAAGGAGCAGTCCAGGTAACTTGTTGACAAACTCATTTTTATCACATGTTTATGTATTATTTACATATGCACAGGTGCCTACAACCACGCCTTCACAAGATATGGCCCAAGCTCACAAACAAGGAGCCAGGAGGAAACAAAAGTATGTGTCTCTCTACACCAGAGAGGGTGAGGCCAAGACTGTCGTACACTTACCCGGTAGACATGTATGTGAATGCCAGGCACAGAAACATAGCCTTGTATCAAACTGTTTGAGATGTGGCAGAGTGGTGTGTGCTCAGGAAGGTTCTGGGCCGTGTTTATTTTGTGGTGCTCTAGTAAGTTCTCATTTCAAGTTGTGGAAAATTCAAAAACAAAGTAAACAGGTAGAATTTTCATTTGCTAGAAGTTTGTAAACATGTTTCTCTGAAATGTGATGATGTGGAGGGATACTGAACATTAGGCCAAAAAAAAAAAAAATATCGTTATTGGAGTAACCCGCACCACCAACCTAATTTTGAAAATCAAGCCCTGTTACAAAAGTTACCTACCCTAAATGTATTTTGTATATTCAAAACTCTTATTTTCAAGTTGTTTTTACCCTGGATTTAACGATTTCCAATATTTTTGTGTTTTTTTTTTGTGTTTGGTTCGATTTGGCAAACTTTCTTTAAGATTTTCATAAATAAGAAGTCAAAATTATCAATAATTAATAACATTACCATATAGAGGGTTGTTGTCGCCAAGGCTTTGTGGACAATATTGATCGCGACCGCATTTATTTCTTGCGTCGCCAAGCTCGGACTGATTGTCTGATCAAAATCTAGTTATAAAACTTTACCTTATATAGCTAAAACATCGCCGATATTTAGCGATTTACCTCACCCAATGTTTCTATATTTTTTCAGCTATCTTTAAGTCGTGAATCGGCGTCCCATCCTCTTTTTTTGCAAAACAACTCCCAGTTACCACTGCGCCTGTGTGCTAAGGACGGGGAAGGAAATTACCCGTATGACGTAGCCGAACTCACTCAAACATGGCCGAGCAATCGTGAAATATCGCTACCCGTGGAAATCCCTTTTACTTAGACCGACAGTCGCACGTGACTCTCGACTGACTCGTGAGCCGAGCCGACTTTCGGACACTAATCGGAAGTCTGAATAATGTCAAAATGCGAAGGTAAGGAAAAGAGTGGAATATCAACAACGTACTTCGTAAGTTAAGGGTACGGACGCAGTTATTAGTACTTATTTTTCAGTCAAAATTTACATATTTTGTATGTTAAAATGTAAAGTTTGCACCGTAAATCCATGTCATATCATTTTAAGACAATGGGTTGGAATAAAAGTGTATTTTGCTGGGCGGCTAATGGGATGTTCAGGGTGCTGAATTTTGTTCCATTCACTCACTACAATAAGCCCATGCGCTTACAGTAGTGACACGTTGCGTGACTCGCGTTGTGTACAATGCCAAACATGAACATGGCGACCTCCTAGTGACGTAAATCGTTAGACATTTGGGCGGAAACCTTGTAGACGTCGGATCTTGAAATTTGACGATTGTGGACAAATAACAAATCCGACTCGAACAAACAACCCTAATTACATAGACTATGTGTCATGATTTGATGTAGTTACATGGCATTATTAAAAAAAAATTTTTTAAAAATCTGCCCGTCTACCCTATTTGCCTGGCCTGATTAAACTCCGATACAACAATTTTTTTTTGCATTAAAGGCCAACCAGAGCTGTTGAAAATATATGATTTTTTGTTTGTGCATTAATTACAAATACCCAACTTGAACTACTAATATAGTCACCTTAAAATGCTTACTTCCCAAAGTTGAGATGAATTATTTGAATTGGATTTTTTCGTTTTCGGCTGCAGCCTAATGTAAGTTTGTATGGAACAGTGCCATAGGATAGTTGGAAATAACAAAACTTATGGATTTGGAATTTGATTAACAGAGTTTGTGATTTTCTATATGAAGGAATGTGATTGAGTTTAGAATTTCCACAGTAACCACCGTGATTCGTATATGGACAAAGCATTATGTATATGCAAAAAAAAAAAAACAGGATTTGAGGGCACCCTCTTAGAGAAAATATTTGAGTAAGCCTTTAATGTTGAGTAATATAACAAAAGGAGAGAAAAGATCACAAAAGAATTGTCCAGGATGTATAAAAAGGTGGATGAAGTTAATTAACCCCTGAGGTATACCACTTTTCTTACAGTATCTCTAATTGGCTTATTACATGATAGAGCATGCTTTTACCTCTGAGTAACCAATCAAAATAAACCTTCTGTATATCTGCACAAACCATAAGCTTTTCTTACCATGTCTCTGTTTGGCTAAATATATCATATAACCGTATGTAAAACCAATGGAATCGGCTGGTAGACCTTGGAGGTTAAGGATGCAGGGTGACATGTGTGACATTAGTGAGGTTTAGATGCCATACATGATGCATGTACTTGTACATGAAACAAGGAATTCTTTTGTTTGATTGATCCATGAACAAAAGAATTCCACATTCAAGTACAAGCACACACCTTGCACATGCATGACATCTAAATCTGCCTACTGTGTAGCTGTAGATGTCATGTGTGTACTTGTGCAATGTGGAATTATTTTGTTTGATGGATCCATGAACAGAAGAATTCCACATTCCAAATACAAGCACACACCTTGCGCGTGCATGGCATCTGAATATGCCTTCTGTGTAGCTGTAGATGCCATGTGTGTACTTAAGCAATGTGGAATTATTTTTCTTCTTCTTTTGCATTTCAAGCATAAGAACATGCCTTGCACCCTGGGTCTCACACATGGCATCTAAACCTGCCTATTCTGTACTTAATGGTGTATCCAACAAACATGCACAAGTTTTCGTTCATTTGTCTTTCTCTATTGTGCTAATTTGGCATGGATGAGATTCAATTCTGTGTGGGAAATAAACTAGATTCTTTTGGGGACAACTAGCAAACCTTCCATGGCCCAACCTAGCTAATCGGTTGTTATCGTTCCGCGCGTAAAAGTAAACCAAGTGAACTTGAGCGTTTGCACAGAATTGCGCGCGGCACTCATAGTATACACTCTTGCGTTGTCTTGCACATACACTTATTCCATATCAGTTTACACTGTTATGAGGCCCGTGTGATCTCAGCACTTTTTCAAAAGTTATTGGGATGAAAATGTTCTGCACTGTTCTCTGATTCCAGAGAATTGATGTGGGACTTTTTTTTTATCTGTCTTTATTTTTTTCGGTGGCACTGACTTTTTTGTGTGAATGCCGATACCAGGACACCATAGATATTGTAGGTCTGGATCTCCGTTTACACAATATATTCTGTGTTTTTTTCTTGAGCAGGTCTGTACAAGGGAGGAACAAGAAATCCTTGCCAGAAATTCTAACAAAAGTGAGAAGTTGAGAAGAAAGCTGCTTGGTGAAAAGCCGGACACTAGTAACCATGTCCTTCCACATGCATCGGCTAGATTGCAGGAAGGCTTAGACAGAGCGAAGGCACACAAGGACAGACTTATTGAATATGATAAAACAAGGTAATCATCTAGAACAGATCATTTTACAAGAGAAAAAAGCTATTTCCTATTGCAGAATTAGCTTTTGGTAAGTTTTCACAATACCAAGGAGCAACAACTTGCACGACAACACAGTATCTTTTGACACTTTGCTATACCTTTTTCTGCAAGGGGAAAAAAATAATAATCTTGTTTGAAATACTTAAATAAATAATGTATAAGCTGTATTTTTCATGATGGCTTTGTTTATGTAAATTTTGTTGATCACCATAGAAACGCAAAAATAAAAATACACAAAAATATATCAATGTAGTAATAGAATTCAATTATATGTTCGTACTTGTCAAAAATTATGCATTAAGTAATAACTCGCACATTTTTAATGATAAATTTTGTTTGTAAAAATAATGGTACAGGGCTTAGCTGTTTACTACTATTGTTGGATTTCATAAGATTACATGAGATTTTGACCACTACTTATGCTCCTGGAGCATAAATATTGACAACCGTTTCAGGACGGAGCTATTCATTATTTTGAGTGCTGGTCACAATAGCAATATCGATTTATTCTGTAAAGGTTATCAAAGATTAGAATTGCAAATCTGGCAGAGTAGTCCTCGCTAGTCTAGTGGTTAGGTAGCTAACCTTATGATACAGTGTCTTGAGATTTCAAATCCCACTCCTGCTTCCTTTAACTTATAAAACTTTTCATTATTTTTTTCAGGTTAGAATGAAAAAGATCAGATAAAGCAATAGTTGCCCATTAGGGCATGTAAGCGAGACATGCTCCTGGAGCATGGTTGATGGTCAAAAACTCCAGCATGCATTTCATAACTTATGCTAAAAAAGGACATAAATCGTTTATCAAACAATTGTTTCATGTTTTTAACTAATTTGTGTTTCCTCCTTACAATTGCAGTGAGAAAAGAACACAAGTCATAGATGACGAGTCTGATTATTTTGCAGTAGATACAAATAGATGGCTCAGCGATCAAGAACGCAAAGCACTCAGAAAA
>JAMKCH010037752.1:0-14362 GCA_023653785.1 Ophioderma brevispina | reverse complement strand
TATTAAAGCGACATGCTCAAAGTTTACCTATTGCTGGTTTTCCAAAAATTCCCACTTTACATAAATTTCCCAAACGTCGGTTTTAATGTAAAGTTATAATACAGGCTTCATGGTACTTGGAATTTCCTATTTGCACCTTTCCACCCCAAGAACCACAATGCCGCGTTGCAAGGATGTGCGCTATGTTATTTGCAATATATATGTAGTGGCGCTCTGGTTCTTGGGGTGGAAGACCTTCATTTTTTTGCATTTTTGTTTTTCTGGGGGGGGGGGCCGGAACACTGGATGGAATTGTCAAAAACAACAACGAAAAACTTTTTTACATACAACCATACCACATCACTATGTTTTAAGGCATGCTAACTACCAAGGGCTCTGGTTCACTAGCCTTGATGAGCATATGTTTAACAACAAAGCTTGACCATGCAATGTCCTGGGTAAGCTAATCATAACTAAAATAACCTGAGATTGTATTTGGCTCCAGACAATGGTGAATGAAGCTATTGAACTGCGCCATGGGAATTGTAATTTTAATTAGCTCATAGTTTATAGTTTAACTTGCTCATGATATAAGTAGAGCGCGGTCCATGGCCATTGTGTTGTATTCCGTCCCTGCTTGGTTGGGAAAACGGTTATAATCCAAGTCTTAGCAGCATATTAAGCTATAGGTATTTGGGTATTTGTTTTTTATAAGGGCTGCCTCATGTAGCTCTTTGTAGCATTATTAGGACAAAAGGTCTATCTATAGACGGTACTTACACGCTCCATGACAAAGGGCAGCTATGCAACCTCTTCCGTTTCTTCATATAGTAATAATGGTCTTGAAACGGAGGCAGGTTCTAAGCTTTGCCCTTTCCAGAGAGCATGCCCCTATATTGCATCGACTTTTCCTCATTTTTGTTCATTGAACAAGTGTATTTTGGGGATAAAAAACACCTTGCGTACACGATAGAGTAGTTGTCAAACACCACCTCAAAATTACAAAATATGCAAATTAAATTATTATGATTATAGAGGGCCTCCTCTCCCCTCCTTACAGGCGATGTCCTTTGCACTTGTGAATGGTGACAAAGTAAACCTTATATGCATTTTCAAACGAGACCAAGTGCATACACGAGAACACATACTGCACACATTGGTGTACCCCATAGGGTGTTTTGAATCAATGCATTGCAATGTGAGCTGTACTGTACTAAACACATGTCGTACTTAAGTTTAAGGGCGTATGAAGGTCGATGTTATGTTTCCCGTACCCCCCGTCGTTTATGATTTTCTGCCCGCTTTGAGATGCTGAAAATCTCTAAAAAGTTCATTATTTTGTATTTTATAAAAAGAAACAATATCAAGGTTGATTTTAACCAAAGAGCAGTGCAAAACCATTTTTAATGTTTTGGTGGCCTTTGACAATATTGTAGCTATTATAGCACGCTGAAGGTTGGGTGAAATTGCTTGTTTATTGCAAATTACGCATAATTAATAATGAAAAATGAAAGAGTTGCCTCATTATGATTTGCAAAAATTGTTACGGAAAATAACATTGACTTTCTTGGCCAAAAGTGTTCAAGCTTGTTTGAATAACCAAGACATTTCATGATCATGCAAAAATTCAAGTACTAGCCATACCTTGTGGGCTAAATTGAGTTAAAGGGGGCAAGACATCTTTTTAGAACCTAAAAAGATTTATTTTTTAAGTCTTACATGTATATAGAAGCAAAATAACAACAAAAATTAGCTTTTACGCATCTCACATTTTTAATTGAGCCATATTATTGGTCATAAGGAGGCACTTCAGAAAACTGGCGGAGAGCTTCATACATTGGGAGGCCTTATGCGTACGTCATCCGTTTTACTCCAGGGCACTTCCGTTTGCCAGCACTGCATACGGTGAAAGGTGCAGAAGCTGACTACCACGGTATTTAAATCTTACAAGGTGTCTTTTGCGCACATTTTTTACAATAAGGAAAATGGATTGTGAGGAATTTGAATGGAGATGGCAGTTTGAAGTTGCTTTTGTAGTGTGGGAAGCCCAGAGCAGAGTTCTGATGAAGACGGGCACACAACACTTGTGCTTTAGAAATTTGGATTTGCTAATTAGATGAAGTGCGGCCACTAATTCTGACGTCACTGACCGGGTGACCGTTCGGTAAAAACCAAAGTTTGCTTGATGAACTCATCCATGCCTCAGAGAATTTTTTTTATGAATGAATCCACAGAGGACCATGTTTGTACCCATGCGCGTCGATGAATAAAATTTTCCATCCTGATACCTTTACTGATCCTCGCAAAATCACAAGAAAACGAAACGGCCACTTCTCTTTGCCATTTTTTGGTGAACAATCTATGCTTTCCCCATAGAATTTTATGAATTTTGACATCTTACAAAAAACCTGATACGGGATCGCTTGTAATTAAATTTCAAAGTAGGTACGAAATGAACTATTAAGATCGGGTAAAAACTACAGCACATATTATACGTGGATGCAGTCATTGCATTTAGGTCTGGTTTTTTGTTTTAGAGGTCGGATGCAATATTCTCTGTTTTTCCGAGTAAAATTTCAGAATTGCATTTTCCCCGTCCGTAACCGCCCACGTGACCATCGTTGCGCAGTAGCAATGTTTGAATGATATATAAAATACTGTTTGAAATCATTATAATATTTTTCATAATTGTTTAGCAGAAATAAAAATGGTACTCATAGTTTTCCCTAATTATTTATTATGAGTGGTTCATGGTATACCCTTGTATTGATTACTTTGAAATGCGTATATATTTGGATGTGACATGCCCTAAATATCCCCATCTGCGAGTCCCTGATAACCTACATTCGAAATCATGACAGCATACCCTGGGTGGCCCCTGTGATTGTTGCCAGCTTGCGGCTTCACCACTGAAAAACATGTGGAACAAGGCCAAGTGGCTGAATTGACGTTGGGGACCACACGCGTACACGCTACAATACGATATTATTCCTACTTAACCTCTCGTTAAGGTTGATTACAGCTCCTTAACCGCATCCACCCTCCTTTATGAATGCATTCCTACTGCCAAAGAAGAAATCGACGAATTTTTAATTCGACCTTGTCATTTTTCTCCATGGTTAAAACAAAAAATGGCGGCAAAACCTGTGGTCTTACTGTCACGACGAAAGCACGGTTCATACATTGAGCTTTCAATGACGTGTTTGTATTCGCATTCAACCGGCAATAGACAGTGATTATGTGTAAATAATGACTGGCGCCTTCTGCAGAGGGATTCGTTTCTGATCCGTGACCACCTCCTTCGCAGCCCAAATCACAGCGCGCCCTAAGATCAAATAACTTGATGACATATGGTTTTCCAGAAGTTAAATTCAACATGCACCTAATTTAAAACGAAAGATAATGGGACAAATGAATAGTTAAGAGTCCACTCATCACCTTGCATCAGTTTTGAAATTGTAGTGGTCTTTTATATAGAATTTCAGTAGACATAATTGGACCCATTGTTTACAATATGCTTATCGCCCTTCATCACACATGTGTGGTGCTTATTCGGATGCACCTCAAGCTAATTAGCGAAACAAAATTCTCATCACTTTTTTTCTTAGTATAATTATCGTAAGCCATGTAAGTATGTTGGAAACCAGCTAGCTTGGGCAGCTTGGGTTGACGAATCGGATAAGGTTTGCAGAGTTTATATACTGTACGCATAATACCAAAATACGTCGGCACGTGGATTTCTAATTTGCGGCAATAACGTAGGCTAACTTGATTTTTAATACGTATTTCTTGGCCCTGCACCCCCGGCATGTATTTTATTTTTTTCAAAGCTGTCTATTTTAAGATGGCGGGGAATAGCCTGGAGCGGCAAATAGTGCAATGTTAGGATCAAAAAATTCCACCCTTTACGTTAATTTCGTCTGCAAGCACTAAATGGTTTTGTCTTGACATTGTTCTAATTTCTGTAAGATATATTTCACGTGAAACGTATTTGTACTTCAGACTTTCGGCGCTGTTGCCGGTGAACGCCGCGATACGCGGATCTAAAAATAGAATTCACTCAAGAATCAGTACGCATGCGTAAGAACCAGGGATAAACAGGGGGTAGGATATGTCAACGTAACAGCAACAGCAAATTCAAAACGGCACTCAACTTCCGGGTGCTATGCTAGTTCTGTTTCAAATAATTAACGGTAGGAGGGCGCTATTTACACATATAGAACGGTACACACAGACTTGACCTAAAGACTAGGGCCTGTGCGTCACGAGAATTTCAAATCTAAATTACCGTTATGAAATTACACTATTTTGCAGCGGGGTTAATCCACTAAAACCCCGACGGATTTGAAGCCATTAATTTTTTCTTAATTTATCATGATAGTACTAAGATCTTTGAACAAAGGTTTAAGGAGATTGATTTTTTTAATATCACTGGGACCGAGACTGCCATTATAAATGCACGTAGCAGTTCCTCAAATTACCGTTTGGAAATCCCCAAAGCCCAAATCGAGCAGATCGTGTCCTACCCCCCCTGACCAGGAAGCAACGGAGCGGTTTTGTTTGTGCGTGGGGGTAGATTTTGGGGAAGGAGAACGCGAGGTACAGGCCGGCCGATTGAGCCTCAAGGATGTCCAGCAAGAAACAGAGTAGCAAATAATGCCAAGGAAAATAACCATGACCGTTTTGCCGGACGCCGAGAACATTTGAATTGGTAATTAAAATCTTTGTTAAATTATTTAGTACAAATATCAGAGCAATTTAGACAAAATAGCACGAGAATTTTCGTGTAGAATTTTGCAAATCTGAGACTGAGTGTCGCGTATTTTCGTGAGGCTGCCATGGCCATATCACACGGGGTTTAGCTATAGAATTGCCGGCCCGGATTGCACTTGCAGTCGACCGAACTCATATTTTGGATTTACCCTGATATTATTGGTCAGTGTTTGTGCTAATACTTTCATTTCAAGAATATTTCTGCACATCATTTCATGGCCAAGATTCTTGTTAATAAATGATTTGATCTGAAAGCTTGGAATTGTAATTCGTAGAAGAAGCGCTGACATGAGCTGATAACATGAACCACACACGGCGTGGCTTGCAATCGACACGCTGCTATGGACCCAGAGTGGGGATTTACCCTGATTTAAATGGTCAGTGTTTGTGCTAATACTTTCATTTCAAGAATATTTCTGCACATCATTTCATGGCCAAGATTCTTGTTAATAAATGATTTGGTCTGAAAAGCTTGGAATTGTAATTTAACAATCCCTTCGGACTGAGAAAAACACGAGTTATGCACGGTAAGACCGGGGTAAGACCACGCCACAAGATACGTGAGCTAGGGAGTGAATCATGACAGGCAGAGGGTACACGCGTAAGCTGCCGTGTCGTATTTTTGAGGGGGTGAGGTTAGAAAAATCCATTTCGCTTTGTTAATAAAGCTCTAAATGTAAAAAATACTTTGCGTATGTATGTACAACAATATCCTCTAAGTGCAAAAAAAGTCCGAGAGAAAATGAAGCATATTTAAATGTTCAAAATGAAACATAAAGGCTTAAAACTTACGTAAATCTGCTTATGGTTCTATGCCTGAGAATTACGTGCACCGGCCCGTTTACAGCACATTCGCACTTGCTGTGATTAATTCACGATTGCTCGCTTAATACAAGTCATATAAAGTTCTAATATCGCACAAATAACAATGAATATGTACTTATTAAGATTGAATACCGATCAAATTAATTTGCCTCTCAATAAAAATTATGTTGGGATTTCTTTTTCAACAACTGTTCAAAGTGCTTGGCACAATACGCTGTGTGTGCTTCTGCATCGCGTGTTGTCACATGCTTCTTGGTGCTCTAGTGGCAACACCGACTAAACAGGTTGACGTCACCCGGGATGTTGCCGGTGTTGTTACTTTTTTGGAAACGTTTTTTAAGCGTATGGCTGGGTGGGTGATTATTATGCTAATTAATAAAATATGATGGGGAGATAATTGTAAACTGTTTCATTAAATAAAGCAGCACATTTTAAGATTTATGTTAATACCAAATTCGTTAAATTGTACCAAAAAAATGTCCTGCCCCCTTTAAAGTTTTTATGTGTTTTCCCTTGACTTACAATGGAAATTACATACAGTGACCTATGGAACCGTGGGAAAGAAGGAATTCCTCATAACACACAGGTGCAAATGCAAAGCGAGTAAAAATTTTTTTTAATTAGCTTTTCTCAAGGATGTCTAGTGAAACGTGAATAAAACGGAAGGTGCCGAAATCATGAAATGCAAGAGGACTTTTGTGGGATCATATGATCTTATTAAAGTGAAATTTCCCACAACCAGTGCATTGTGGGATGGACTCAATACCCATTTGGTCTAATACCCATTTGGTCTAATATATCAATTTGGTCTAATGTCAATCTGGTCCAAATTACCAAATAGATTGAACCAGGTGGACATTAGACATAATGGATATTAGACCAAGGGATATTAGACCAAATGGATATTAGACCAAATGGATATTAGACCAAATGGATATTATACCAGAAGGATATTAGACCAAATGGGTATTAGACCAATTGGTTATAAGACCAAATGGATATTAGACAAAATGAATATTAGACAAGATCGATATTAGACCAAATGGGAATTAGACAAAATGGTGTTTGTGATTATTAGACCAAATGGTAGTAGACAAAATGGGCATTAGACCAGATGCGTTTTAGATCAAATGGCTATTAGACATTTTGGTTGTTAGATAAATTGGATGTTAGACTTAATTGTTATTAGACAGATTGGTATTAGACAATATGGGTTTGGACCATTTGAAGTTAGACCAAATGGCTATTAACCAAATGGGATTAGACTAAATGGCAATAAACCATTTTGATTTGCTTATATTTCAATAAAAAAAAACATTGGCTGAATTTCATATTTGCTCCTATACGAAATTAGAAATTTCACAATTTTTGTACCAAAGAAACATTTCTCAGCTTAATCCTTTCATATGGGGATATTTTTGATGGGAAGCTTTACATCAGGGCAAAAATCAGTACTTTCAATTTTTTAGGGACACCTGATATGTGAAAGCTCTTGTTGCACCGTTAACATGTTTCAAGACAGTTTGGGGGGGAAATGGAACCCATATGTCTAAGGGTTTTCATGAAAGTACTAAATATTTGTCATGGAAAAAAATTCCTGACTGGAGCAGATCATATATACCTTCATGTGAGTACCCCCCCCCCCAACACACACACACGGACTGGAATTTTATCACTGGGCTGACTAGTCTAGCTGGACACTCTTTGTGTTCTTTCATGCGTGCGGTAAAAACCTGGTACTCTAGTCTAAGCATTGCATGGCAGTACACTTGCCTTGC
Organism: Ophioderma brevispina; assembly: GCA_023653785.1. Classification (NCBI taxonomy): domain Eukaryota; kingdom Metazoa; phylum Echinodermata; class Ophiuroidea; order Amphilepidida; family Ophiodermatidae; genus Ophioderma; species Ophioderma brevispina. Next base: position 7,007 of record JAMKCH010037752.1, on the reverse strand, counting down.
AAGTTCCGTTTGATATGAGATGAGTTTACGGCATGCACAATCGAGAAACACATCGAGTGAATTGGCATCACTAGGCGGTCCGAGGTTGCTCTGACGAGACACTTCCATTTTGGGTTGTGGTCGCGTTCCGTGTACTAGGTAGAGGGTCCTCACGCATTTTTAAAACTGGCATTTACTCACCTTGCCTTACCAATCATACCAAATGTCCACGTTTCTATTTGTAACGGTGCGATTGTGGTCGTTTACTGCATCAGTGTATTAGACGAGGATGTTTGGCATCAATAACTGTAGGCACATTCGTCCCATGCATTATAATGCATCTGGCCTTCGCTTTTATCATTGTGTCTTTCACATAGGCCGCTGCATTATAAGGCAGATGCAAAATGCGTTCAATTCTGGGGACAGCCCGCCACCCGTGTGGGTAACAAAATACAATGGCCGAACGGCCGCGATAATCAAGTCTGGACTGGCGACTTTCACTTTTTAAATCCGTCCCTTAAATAAGCCGTTCCAATTTTTTCATGACTAAGTGATGCTGCGACCAACACTCAACAACAACATACCTCACAAGAAAATGCTAAAGATTTTGTGGTCACGGTAATCTAGGTTGTGAGAACCACAGGGCAGAAATAATGGATGTTATGGGATCCATCAAAAACGTCTCGCTAGACCCTTTTGCACCTAACGAGGAAGAACGATAATAGCATCTGCTTCGAACAGGGCGGCCTATAGTAAAAAAGGAAAATGATAAAATCCAAGTGCAAAATGATAAAGGGACCAAGCAAAAGTCGCCACCAACTGTGAAGAGCAAGATGAATCGTCTCCAATAACTGGCCGCAAAATGAAAGAAAATTGAAGGCACTGAAGTACACAACTAAATTTGCCCTTGTTAACAATTCTACATCGAAAACTTGCAGAAAACTGTTTCATAATACCTCAGTATTGCTTAATTTTTTGTCCTAATAATTATATATTCGGTCGGAGGTCGGTAAGTGAAGTTTTTAAAACTTTTTTCCCGACAGGATTTTGCGTCGGAAAACCCCGAGATATCCTATGTACTTAGTCTCATAGCCCCGGTTTCGCCCGGCTTGTCAGCTACACTAAGGCATGCCCTGCCTTGCATTGATGATTGCCATTTCACACGCCGCACCGTCGCTATAAGAGCCTTCGTATTATGCTTTTTACATCATCTCTGAACACATCCCAGCGTTTACTATCTTTTGTCGAACAAGTTTTTGGCCACATTTGTCACTGTTAGTAGTTTCATTGTTATTTGTTTACGATTGTCGCCGTCAGTCATACCACGGGCTTCTCCCGCACGACGACCTTGGCAAAACTTGTGCCGATGTGTCAATTGGGGGCGCTGTAATACTAAATTCGATAAAAAACAAATTTCTAAAGAGAACTACAAAAAGTTTCTCATTTAAACCAATTTAAAAACAAATTCCATGCAGTTTTCGCTCATAGCATTTGTTCATTTGGTGCACAACTCTCAATTTAAAATCAAAATTGGAACAAATCTTGGAAACAAATCGCTGATATTGGCTTTAAGAAATTGTTAGATATTTCACAACTACATTTGAGCCACATCAGAAAGTTTCATCAGCTTACAAGCGACGGAATACAATTTCCCTGCATAACTATAGAAGAATGGTTTACTCATGATGGTAATACTGTGTACTCAAATTCTAAAAATATTCTTACACAGTCGAGAACTCTACTGTGTTTTTTTCTCTGTAGGTTTCTCTTCTTCTTCTTCTTCTTACAGTCGAGGAACTCGACGTGTTTTTTCTTCTGTAACGTTTCTTACCAGTCGCGGAAACTCGACGTGTTTTTCTTCTGTACAGTTTCTTCTTCTTTCTTGATCTTTCTTTCGTCATCATGCTAATACTCCCAGACATGCAACATTCCATATTTCCCACAACGGTGACAAGACCAGTATCATAACCAAACTTGACATGACCAGATTGGGTGTCATTGGTCACGATAGGGTCCAGGGTCACATCAAGTTACCATGGCAAAAAACTCTAACAGCTCAAATCTCAAACTAATACTGTAATCTTGTAAACTTGGGGGGGGTCAACACTACTACAAAAAAGTCAATTATGACTTTGTTTGTATGATGCATGATTTAAGGGGTCATAGGCAAAATACATCATATTATGTTACACTTAAATCACTACTCCTTCTACGATTACGTAGTATGTCATGTGACTTATTTAGGTGGTGTATTTTTGACACCCCCCAAAGATTACTTAATGAAATTTTAATCCAAGGTCGTTGGGTCACAAGGGTCATAACCTGATTTCACTAAAATGCTACTTCTTTTAGAGATTACCTAGTATGAATTGTGACTCAATGTATGTGGGTACTTTGACACCCCCTCGGCCAAAGTATACTTAATGAAGGCGATCAAATGTCATTAAAGGAGCATTTCCGGCCTGAGTTTAAATATCTTAAAAAATATCTTTCTGGCAATATGTAAGGTAGTACATTGATGCTACTTTCACAGATGTAGTTATAACTTCCATACAATATCATGGAGGTCAGTCAGTGCAAAGGTCAAATTTTCAAAATGTCGATTTTAGCTGAATTTTAACCGAATGATCTTTTGACATTCTAACAACATGTTGAAAATATTTGTCGAGTCAAAGTCATTAAGGGGTCAAAAGTCAAAATTTTCCCAAATGCTCCGATTGAGCTTGATTTGACCTGAAATGATCCTTCTTATATTCTAAATATGTCTAAAATATTTTCGAGATCAAAGGCCATTAAGGGTCAAAGGTCACCACCTCGACTGTGTTCAAGATCTGTCTCCTATCTAGTTGCTTTCTTTCTTCTTTTTCTGTCAAAACATGCTATTCTCAGACATGGAACAATCCCACATGACCAAAACTGTCACAAGGACCAATAACTGCAACGAAACTTTTTGGACATTAACCCATTGGTGCAGGTCACGATAGGGTCACAAGGGGTCAACAACGTTAACATGCAAGAAATCTAGAATTAGCTCAATCTCAAAACTAATGCTGTTATCTTGTAGTACTGATCACACTAACAAAAAGCAATTTATAATGCCTTTGCATATGACACATGATTTAGGGGTTCAGAGGTCAAAATACATAAAATTACCGTTACAACACTTTCATCACTACGCTACTCCTCTTTACAATTTACATAGTAGTATGATCACGTGACACTCATTTATGTGATGCAGCTTGACACCCCCCCCACAAAAATACTTACTCCATTTTTCAAGTTCATCTGGGGTCACTAAGCTCAAACCCCTTTACTGTGTATAAAATTTAAAAAAAACAAGGTAACATAGAAAATCTTTCTATCCCATCCGTAGTACTTGAATGATTGATGTCATAAAAAGTCTTATGACCCCAATCACCTGACCCATGGTTTTAGGGTCAAAGGGTCAAAATAATCAAATATACGTTACACTTCAAATCACTACGCCTTTTAACGATGTTACATAGTATGATGACATGACTCATGTATGTGATGGGCAGCTTGACACACCCCACACAAAGTTACTTAATGAACATTTTGATCAAGGTCATCTGGGGTCACTAAGGTCAAAGTACTTTACTGTTTATAAAATTTAAAACACGGTCAAATAGAAATCTTTCTATCCCATCCTTAGTACTGAATGAGAGGTCAATAAAGTCAATAATGACCCCATCCCCTGACCCATGGTTTAGGGGTCAAAGGTCAAAATACTTCAATTTACTTTACACTTCAATCACTACTCTTTCTACAATTACAATATTTGATCATTACTCATGTTGTGGTGGTTGGCAATCCCCTACAAAAGTTACTTAATGAATTTGATCAAGGTCATTTGGGGTCACAAGAGTCCAAGACCTGATTTCCAACCTAAACATGCTACTTCTACAAGTTCAGATCTGCATGAGTCCTCTCGACTGTGTTCAGATCTGTACACCGATCTTTTACACAGTCGCAGAACTCGACTGTGTTTTTCTTGTACGGTTTCCTTTCTTTCTTTACCAGCGGGAACTCGTACTGTGTCTTTCTTTCTGCTTTATGGGTTTCTTTCTTTCTTTCTTCTTTCTTTCCTTTCCTATCTTTCTCTTTTTCTTTCTTCTCTTTTTATCTTTCTTCTTTCGAATTCTTTCTTTCTGTCAACAAGCTAATATCTAAGACATGGAACATCCCATATTGACACACACACCGCGTTTCTCCAAAACCCTGCCGTTTTCTCTCCCATGTATAGGAACAATTACATGCACAGAACCATTTGACCTGACCCGTGTGTCAAAAGGTACACGATGGGGTCGATACATGTCAACAACGTTAACCATATGCAAAAAATCTAGAATTAGCTCAATCTCAAAACTAATACTACCATCTTGTAGGACTTGATCAACACTTACAAAAAGTCAATTATTACTTTGTCATATGACACATGATTTAGAGGTCAGAGGTCCAAAATACATCAAATTACGATACCCTTCAAATCATACACTACTCCTTTTAAAATTACTAGGTATGATCACGTGACTCATGTATGTGTGCAACTTGACCTCCCCCACAAAAGTTACTTAATGCAATTTTGGATCAAAGTTCATCTGGGGGTCATTTAAGGCAATTACCTTTACTACTGTTGTGGGAAAAATTAAAACAAGGTCAAATAGAAATCTTTTTATCCCATCACGTAGTACGTAACTTATGGAGGTCATAAAAAGTCATCATGACCCCCTCACATACCCTGGTTTGAGGGGTCAAAGGTCAAAATACATCAGATTACGTCACACTCAAATCACCTACTCCTTTACAGATTACATAATATGATCATGTTACTCATGTATGTGATGCAGCTTGACACCCCCAGCAAAAGGTACTTAATGCATTTATTCAACTGGGGTCATCTGGGGGGCACTAAGGTCAAAGTACTTTACCTGTGTGTAAAATTTAAAACAGTCAAATGGAAAATCTTTTAATCCATCCTGTAGTACTTGATGCGAGGTCAATAAAAAATTCAAATATGACCCCATCACATGACCCATGGTTTAGGGGGTCAAGGTCAAAATCGTCAAATTACGTTACACTTCAAATCACGCCTTTTATAGATTACAATAGTATTCTTGAGCCACTGTGACTCATCGTAATTGCGTGTGTCAGCTTGACATCCCTTCACAAAAGTTACTTAATGAAATTTTGAACCAAGGTCATCTAGGGTCACTAGGGTCAATGACCGTTACTGTGTGTAAATTTTAAAACAAGGCAATAGAAAAATCTATTTAGCCATCCTGTAGTACTTGATGGAGAGGTCAAAATAAAGTCAATCATGACCCCCATCACATTAACCCATGTTTGGGGGTCAAGGTCCAAATACTTCAAATTACGTTACACTTCCAAATCACTAATTCTTTTACAGATTACATATTTGATCACGTGTTCTCATGTACGGTGGTGTAATTTGGCATCCCCTACAAAAGTTACTTAATGAAATTTTTGATAAAAGGTCATTTGGGGGTCACAGGATCCAAGACCATGATTTTTCAAACTAAAAATGCTACTTCTACAGATTCTGGTCTGAGTATCTCGACTGTGGTTCAGATCCTGTAAACAGATCCTAGTTCTTACACAGTCGGGAACTCGACTGTGTGTTTTTCTTCTGTACGGTTTCTTTCTTCTTACACAGTCGAGGAACTCGACTGTGTTTGTTTCTGTACGGTTTCTTTCTTCTTCTTTCTTTCTGCTGTCAACATGCTAAAATATCTCGACATGGACATACCCCATAATAACCAAAACTTGTCAAAAGGACAAGTAGCTACACAGAAACTTTTGACATGACCCGATTTTGGGTTGTGTCAAAGGTCACGATCGGGTCACAGGGGTCAACAACGTAACCATGCAAAAATCTAGAATTAGCTCAAATCCCAAAACTAATGCTGTCATCTTGTAGGACTTGATCAACACTACAAAAAGTCATTATGACTTTGTCATATGAAATATTTTGAGGTCAGAGGTCACAAACATCAAATTACGTTACACTTCAAATACTACTCCTTTTACAAATTACATAGTACGATCACGTGACTCATGTAATTGGGTGGCAGCTTGACATCAACCCCACAAAATTTACTTTAATGAAATTTTGATCAAGGTCATCTGCGGTCTCTAAGGTCAATGACCTTTAAGTGTTTTAAATTTAAACAAGGTCTAATATAAAATCTTTTTATCCCTCCTGAGTACTTGATGAGGAGTCAATAAAAGTCAATTAGGACCCCATCACTTCACCCATGGTTGAGGGGTCAAGGTAAAATACATCAAATTAACTTTCACACTTCAAATCACTACTTCCTTTTACAGATTACATAGTATTATCACGTGCTCATGTATGTGGTCGCTGACATCCCCCACAAAAGTACTTTAATGGAAATTTTATCAAAGGTCATTGAGGTCACTAAGTCCCCAACTCCTTTACTGGGTGTAAAATTTAAAACAAGGTCAAATAGAAAATCTGTTTTCCCTTCCTGTAGTACTTGATGAGGAGTCAATAAAAGTCAATCATGACCATCACATGACCCATGGTTTAGGGGTCCAAGGTCAAAATACTTCCAATTACGTTACACTTCAAATCACCTCTCCTCCTACTCCTTTACAGAGTACATAGTATGATCACGTGCCTCGTGTATGTGGTGCAGCTTGACGTTCCCCCACAAAAGTTACTTAATGAAGTTTGATCAAGGTCATGTAGGGTCACAATTCAATGACCTTTACTGTGTGTAAAATTTAAAAACAAGTTCAAATAGAAAATCTTTTTATCCCATCCTGTAGTAATTGATGAGAGTCAATAAAGTTAAATTATGACCCATCCCCTGAACTCATGGTTTATAGGGGTCCAAGGTCAAAATTCTTCAAATTACGTTAGAATTCAAATCACTACTGCTTCTACAGATTACATAGTATATTTCGTGACTCATGTATGTGGGTGGTGTAGTTTGACACCACCCCACAAATGCTACTTAATT